>CALYDF020000572.1:0-37140 GCA_944474145.2 Dicrocoelium dendriticum | reverse complement strand
ACTCTCAGCATATGCTTGTGATGCCACCCCATGGCAATCTTTGATGGTGACGATTGGGCCGTGGTATGTTGAGAATCAAAATTGTCGAAACTTGTAATGTCCGCTTGGATGCTGCGTTACGTTGAACAACATTGAGGCAACATTAGCAGCAGTTAATAGTGAACATCCGATACTTGGGTATTGGACAAGTTCAAGTTCATTTGAGTCTTGAAATATAGCATTTTACCGGAAGTGTTCATTGTTTAACGGGTCGTTGGATCAGGATTTGACGAAGACTCTGGAAATGTGGATAGACCTAGAACAAAGACCGCAACGCAGCCTGACCAAGCAATTAATACCCACGTGTACGTCACTGAGCAGCTTATGTGAAGTAAGAGAAATGCAAACATTAATTTCAGAAGGGAAAAAGTACCTAGCGTAATAGCTGTTATACTAAGTTACGTGAGATATTTGGACAAAACTAAAAGCTGAAGGTGAATTAGTTAGGAGAAAGGAATCGTTTGGTTTAACCACCAAAGTGCATCCAACTCTCGCGCAATAATCCTAGCCGTCGGTTAGCCAAAACACGTGCTTCGGAAAGGAGTGCATGCGCTCTACTACCCAGCGCTACAAAAGCCTACCTGCCCTTACTTAACCAGAGCTCAGCTTGTTCAACTTCAAAGAGTGACTGCAGAGACAAAATAAGTTATTTGGACCGTAACTATTACAATTCTGCGCCGATCTCTCCGATAAAATACTGTAGATTTTGAAGGAATTCATACCAATTCTCCTGTAGTAAATTAGGTAGTTCCTTAAATTAAGTTAGTGTAATCCAACTAATGAGCTAATAACTTATTGATGCACCACAAATGCATCTTATTTTGACTTCATTCTCTCCGGTTTATCTCATACTAGCGCCTACTTCGGGAAACGGTAAGTATTCTGAACATCTTTCCGTGTTTCAGTGTTCGCCTTTAAACACGCACTTTATCAACTGACAAGTTACTTCTGCTTGTGATATGTTTTCGTACATAATAGGATCTACCTATCATTAACCAAAACATCCGTACCGCTTTCCTGCGTTCGTAACACAAATTTGCTCAGATGTGATACTGAACACTTTACCTTTTCCGGTATGTGCTTTGTTCACAGGAGAAAATTGACTTGTTTGAAGAATTGGTATTGATGCGGTTCGAATCAGTTTGATCGCCATATTTAAGCCGAGGCTAGTATTAGGATAAGACACCGTGTAATAAGCAAGATTTCATGCTGGGCTGTTTTTATAACCAAGCACTGTGTGTTGACATAACCCTGCCTAACATTGAGTAAGCCTTTAGTACGCAGCAGCATTTTACTACACAGGGAAGAATTTTGACGGGGAGTACAACATACCCAAATGACGTGTGCCTAACTCTCTGGTCTTCATACGTACTCAGACTTCGTTTTAAACGTCGGTATGACATGTTGGACAAAGTTTCCTCTCTCGCGTGTATGAACATCTGATTGTAAATAGTATTAAGTCTTAACATCATGACAGTTGATATAACTGTTCTGAGTGCGTTTCCTGGAGTTGATGGTAAAATCGTTCAATTCTGTATAGCCTCTTCGTGAAGGCCTCGACGCTCCATAAGACCGTTCGCTGCGATACTTATGTTAAGCTACCTCATTTTCTAAGTTACATGATCCACCTGCGGGAAAAGATTTTCTCAGAGCAGAAATATCGAAGATTTTGCTTTCAAGCTTCTAAATCATTACTCGTGCTGTGCGAACTTATGCCAAAATTTATGCGCAGTACCACCAGCAGATAAAACCTGACTACACCGTAAGGTAAGAAAACTTATGGCTAGTTATGACACTTATGACACTTATTCAGTTTTATGCATAGTATCAGTCTTTGCAAAAGCGTCAATATACAAACAAGGTTTAGATAATAGGCGGTGATCAGCTGGCAACAATCAATTGTCTCCAGGTACATGCGATCACACACTTGCTTCAACCAGCAAAAGATGGCGTAGTAAACGAATCCAATGTCAGTTAGATACAATGACGTTATTACCACCATTCCGCTCTGTATATTTGAAGCATTTCGTGTAGGTTGCTCAACCATTTTTACAAGTTGGACTATTTCATTTGTTCTATGTTTTGTATAGGTGTCAACGTCAGTAAGTCTTCAAATGCCAAGGGCAAAAATTCAAGTTGCATGAAATTGCACAACAGTTGGCAACTCGTATGATTATTGTGTAAAAGACTCATTAATGTCTACTACATTCAATTAAATTAGGTATTTATTATTGTCAAATTTATGCGTCTTATTCATTTAATCAAGCAGCGTACATTTCAGGATTTACGTTGGTAATATTTTCCGGTGACAACATCCGTCAGGTTGGATTCATTATATCTGCTGGCGGATAGCGCTGTGTTCGAAGCGTAGTATGCAATTGGAAGAAAATCCGGGGTAGAAACCATCGACCTAATGGTTCTCTGGTGGCAGTTTAAACAAAAGTTCGGTACCAGGTTCAAACCCCTCGTATCCATGGGAGTCAGTTGCGAGCAAGCCAATGTACAGTGGGTCAGGTTGTGGTACAGCCCTCACCAAGTTTACGCGAAACAAGACAGCATATGCTGGTATCAAACATGTGTGGATCCGGCGGCATAAGTATGTATGAAGCCACTACTTTCAGGACTGGATTATCCTGAATGATATAAGAACAATACTTAGGAACAATACTAAATATGTACTTGTGTGCGTTGGTACAGATGACAAGTTGGCAATTAAAGCGAGAAAAAAGCTAACGGATGTGATGCCGTTCAAAATGAGTACGCAGGTTTCCATCAATTAAGCTTGTTACTGTCAGTTAAATATCATGAATGCATGGCGGAATACTCTTGATTCTGATCACAGCTAAATTCGGACCAAAACTTGTTCATCGCTCTTAATCTATACTGATAACAATATAGATTGTCACTCCGGTAATTTTCTTAAAAATACCATTATTATTGCAGTTAAATTGCTAGTCCCAAATCACGATTTCTGTATAGTTATAAAAATCATAATGCATGACTGAGTGGCATGTGCGCGGTGTAAGTTGCTAAGAGAAAAATGCTTCAATGCGGTACCAAATACTTCTTACACCCAGGTTCGTCCACATAGAACATTGGTTGCAAAAATGATAATAACGCTTAAGAAATCTATGTAAAGCTGGATATAGTCAAACATGAAATTGGCAGACCAAAACGGATAAAGATGCTGTAAATGCCATGGATAATACCGAAATATTACAATGCGCATTGCTATATTTCTGCCCCAGAAATAAACTGAATGCGCTATTATAAACTGTTGCTATCCTCAGCCGCATTCCACAATGTACACATCAACATTTCCTTTTGCAAAAATACTGTGCACAAATATGAGACACGCAAACCACCTGTGTAATATGCGCATCTAAGTAATAATATTAACGTTTTTCAGAACAAGATGTGAACCAGGGTAAGTAAATATTCGCAACAGTAGATTTTGATACAGAAATTAAACCATATTTTCGCGTCAACGCTGTGGCAGCTGTGCGCCCTCAACAAATATGGGCGATGGGAGAATGCCACGTAGTTCCAAAATCTGCTTAAGCTTCATGGCATATTTACTAGCGATTGCATTGTCTCGAAATTCCTCAGAGTACGATGGACACCCTTGTTAAAATGTGCATGGATTTGTAACCGTAATGGAAGCTTCCGATTTTGCACTACTTAGCTATCCATTCTGTATTATTTTAAACTTGGTTTGCAGCTCAGTATGCTGATATTGGTAAGCTGTTAGATTGCCGTTGTGATATATTATGTTTTTCATTGCTTGCCGAGCAAAGCGCAATGGGCTGGCTGTTTACTATTCAGCTACATCATGTTTGCAGCCTCTCTTGTTATGAAAGTCGAGTATTCCAATTATTAATTTATGTGCCCGACTTTGTAGCTGCTCCAATGCATTAATATGGTGTTCAATTCAAGAATGCTGAAATTTGATTACGGATTCTACATTTGGTGAACCTAAGCACGGACTTATGTCGAATTATTGAGCTATTTGTTTGTCAAATTTCTGTCACAACAGCCCAAATGTTAGTTTCCAATATTTAAGGCCTTTTCTGTTTGCCTTGGGCAACCGAAGTTACATGAACAGGGACACCAATCCCCGTTCGACACTTGGCTGTTGCAGTACGTTCGTTCCTAGTGGATAAGAATAAGTTCTTTGATGTCGGATGGAAAGTACCTTGCAGTTGCACACGTTGAAATGCACTAAAGTTTGGCTTGACCCTTGATATACGGTTCTGCAGTCACTGTGAAACAGATGCCAATCGGCGTTCTATTGGATATTGCACCAAATCTTTATATCATCGACAAGCGTTAGGAGGTTTATAGCAATTGTCTGTGCGAGGTGATTAATATACACCAAAAATAAACTTGGAACTAGAACTGAGCCCTGCGGCACACTGCACTCGACTTGTATATCGTCCGATTAAGAGCGCCGAACTCTGACCACTAATTGGTGTTGACGTAGAAACTTGGCGATTCCGCTTCAAATAGTATCGCCAATCCCACGATGCTGGAGCTTGAAGAGTAGTATCCGATTATCTAGACGACCGAAAGCCATCGACAATACAGGTAGATAACATTAGCGACTTCTCCAGCGTCAGCTGACTCGGGCCAACTACTGCGTGCGATTAGTACCTTACTGGTGCATGACCGCTGTCGACGGAAGCCGTGCTGCTCAGACGTAATGATGCTAGAGCATTCCCTAACAGAACAACAGTGCGACGGCAACTATGGGTTTTAATGACCTAGCAGAGTATAGGAATAATGGATACTAGGCGGTAGTTCGAGGGGGTCAGGTCCGCTACCACATGTTTGTATGGGGGTTATTATTCAAAGCTGCCACATAGCAGGACGTTGGTTCTGGTCTTAGTAGCGCTGGGAAAGCTGAGCTAAGAGTTCTGCGAGTTGGTTTCCTGCGTCCAGATAAATGGTATCAACCCCAGGCGAGCTCTGTTTGCGCTTGCGTAGTCTGTTTTTGAATGAAGCATCCGCGGTTAAAGTGGTGTGGGTTAGTCCTGGCGGAGAGACGACAATGGTTAGAAAATCGCTTGGTGACAAGACACTGTGAAACTTGAGGGCATATTGCATCTGGAGCCTGTTTGTTGCTTCCACAGCCGTTCTTGTTGGGCCATCGGCCATCGGCCATCCTAAATGGAGGAACTCCTTGCCTCAAATTTCTTAGGCTATTGACGTGCTTGTACAGCAGTTTGTGCATAGCACTAAATGTTTCCACGTTGTTCTCATGGCACGCAGCTTTGTCTTCTAGTATCCGTTGCCTACACTGATTAGTTTGGGCTATGTATTTTTCCCGACTTTTTGCTGCTAAGGCGTCATCGTACGCTCAATATGATGCAGTGCGTACTGTCATCTATTTTTCAGTTCGAATTCCTACGAAAGTGACAGCTTTACACTTATTGCGAACCCTTATCTCTGAAGCCACTGCAATCAGCCAACTGAAAATGTTGACGAAATCGAGCCAGTCGACTTCCGTGGGTTATTCGGCAAAGAACGACCAAACTGTTACGCTGACGAGCTGGGATAATCAACCGTAGAGTGTGAAGATTCGCACAGTCTCATCGTTCTCAATCCAATACTCCGCATATCAGAAGGATTGGAGACTGATTACCGAGTAATCAATGTGACCCAAATGGCGGTCTAAAATCTACACATCATTCATATGCTCCTTGATGATAAACACTAGATCCAGCACTGTTGACTGGTTACCTGTTCTGAAGCGCTGGGGTAATGTGATGTGATTGTAAGGAGAAACAGTAGTTCTGAGTTCTTTTAGATTGGCTTTGAATTGTTCCCCGAACTCGGCAGGCGTTCCCAAAATATGTTCGCTGTAATCACGCATAGTAATTATGTGTGTGTACCTCAGCACTAGACAGCATCTTATGGCAGCCGCTAGATGTCACTCCTTTTTGGGTATAGAATAATATATATTCATATTTAACACTATACCAAGTGCAATCTAACTGGC
Source organism: Dicrocoelium dendriticum (assembly GCA_944474145.2). Lineage (NCBI taxonomy): Eukaryota > Metazoa > Platyhelminthes > Trematoda > Plagiorchiida > Dicrocoeliidae > Dicrocoelium > Dicrocoelium dendriticum. The sequence goes on along the minus strand of CALYDF020000572.1, from coordinate 31,100 downwards.
TCAGTCCCTACCAGATCAGAAAAATGGATAGCCTGAAAGGGAATATAACTGTTAGTTTAGAAGATTCTCCCAGCAAGTGCGCCATTGCGTACGGTCCTTGGCCATATCCTCCAGGGTTCTGCAACCAAGTGTACTCGGGGTCATTTGGTCCCCAATCCGGGAGCCGGAAAGGCCCGACAACAGAGAGCTTCAACGTGTTGCGCCTCAACACATTGGATCCAAGTGTTACATTTCCCTTCTTTTCTTCGCTTTCAAGCCACGCCTGTGCTCGCAAATAGGGCCCGTCGTGGTAGCCGCTGGGTAGGCATGCGAATCACATGGACAATCTAGCGATACCTCCGCAGTGTCATGATGCTATCATTTGATCGGCGGAATTCTATAGAACTGAAGACTCGCTAACCTATTTCCTCATTACTGATGTGGTGCTGCCATGGAACACCAGCAACGCTTCGCAGACATTGGTGATCGAAAACTGATAGTCGCTGAGCATCGCTTTTGCGAAAAGACCAAGTTTCACAGCCGTACTGCAGAAGCGCTCGTACGTTGGCATTATCGAATTTTCCATTGCGAGCGATGCTGTGATCTAGAAGAAGCCACAGGTGACGTGGGTTAGCGAAAGCGACTTTAGGTTTGGAGACGCGCACAGAGATCTCATCAGCTAAACCGCCAAAATTAAGACAACTCCCAAGATAAATGAATTTGTCGACCACTTCCGACGAATCCCCCAAAAGTGTGATAGGAGAACTTGCGCTTGGCCAGTCCTTGGGTGGGCACAGATCAACCAACTTCGGTCGGCGGACTTCTCCAGCCTGAGCAGCACATGAAGGCGGCTTGGGAGGACTCGCAAATCAAAGCGATGTCATCGGCGTACTCTAAGTCCCGAAGGCGGTCACCAGGGAGCAGTCCAACACTGTAGTACTCAGCTTTGTCCAGCTTAGTATCCAGGAGCTCGTCTATGGCAAAGTTTAACAAGAGTAGAGAGACTGGGCAACCCTGTCCAACACCGCCTGTGACACTGGAGGGGGAAATGTTCCCGTATTCTCACACGCGGCCCGAGGTATGATGGTAACTAGCACGGAGAATGCTGTTGTACATTTTAGGTAACCTTTCTTCAGCAAGCAGTCCCAAAGTGCCACTCTGTCAATAGAGTCAAAATCACTTTAATATCCAGGAATTGACTATAGTTGGTCGACTGAACTTATGACGATTTTCAAGTATCTGGCGGATCTTAAATATGTGATCGAGGCAACCGAGAGCTGGGCGAAATCCAGCTGGTTGTTCACACAGGTGCTGTTCTTGTGCGCAACTGAGCCTCCATAAGAGTAGGGCAGCAAACAGTTTGGATGCGACACAAACTGAGACTGATGCCACGGTGGTTGGAGCAAATTGTCCGGTCACCTTTTTGTACACAGGTAAAACGTCCGCTAAATTTCAGTCGGATGGAGTGGTTTCACTAGCCCAAATCAAATCGAACAGAGATGCCAGTTCGCGAGTGCGAGCAAGACCTCCATATTTAAAGAGGGTAGGAGGAAGTTCATCTTGGCCAGATGGTGTGTGGTGCATTAGTAGGCGAAGGTCGTTGGAAACCTCAGTTGGACGGAGTACCTTGCGAGACACATCCCTTCGTTTAGGCAAATTCTTGCCGTACCTTACCGTCTCTGCACGCATTTATTCCCTGAACTGTGTTTTAATTTGGTTACCCTATGAACTGGCTACACCCTGAATTCCTATCTAAGAGCATGAAATATCCGGTAGATATTTCGCCGAAAATGGCCGGAATTGATCCGGGTGCTTTACTTTGTACACGGATTATGTTCCTCTAGCTTTAAGGACCGAAATCTTTTCAAAAGCCATGAATTGCAGATGGATTTAATTCCACTCATAACCAGGCCTCAATGTGTTTGATAATTTACGATCACAGTTGTTGAAACACAATGTGTGTGGAAAAAGACAGCTAGTGCTCTGGCGATTCTCGTGAGGTTTGTTGAGCGGTATGTGCCACTGGGTTTGTATTCTACTATCGATTTTAATCCTAATGCAGTGCAATCACGGCAACACGAAGACATGATTCCACGCATCGAATTATATAATGTTTGCAGACGCTTTCTACAGGGACATCATCTAGATTGATGCACATAAACGACAACACGGTTATCTCGTTAGCCTTTTGTGCGCATCACGAATAGCAGGAAGCAAAGTCTATGATTGTTCTGACAAAAGGGTTTGAAATTGTACGGAAACTAACTATAGAAATGCCAGTATTCATTTGAGGATAGCTCGAAGATCATCTGTGTCTGCCACACACCACATTGACGACAAAAGTAGAACTTATACATCTGGTGGTAATATTTCCCCTGTTGGTTTGGAGGTTAAATTTGGCTCCATCAAAGCTGGCTGCTTGGGCACGGTTTTCATTTCTATGACGGGTTTCAATGATGAAACTGTGGCCTTTAATTACCTGAATTTATTTTGTACCATCCAAAACAATGGCCTTCTTGATCAATTCTATTTTAATCCGCTTTCCGCATAGATAATGGTGGCTACTGGAGACGACCCTTTGATAAACGTGGTAAGTTTGGGTAGTGTAATAAAAACAGCACTATTACCGACGTAATCTTTGCAACAAATGTGTTCCCAAGTAGAGTAAAGTTACATGTGCTTGAGATAAAGAAATTGACAAATGCAGCCAAATGCAAGCTCAGCAAGTTTGCGTGCGTGCTGGTGAAACTACAGACAGGATTTTCTGAAAGAACCGAAGTTTTAAACAGCTATAATCATTTCTGTGATTATATTATTTGATTTCATTTCCATGCAATGCCTAATTTTAATGTGGAAGCTTAGAAGCTATTTGTGTGATTCGGAAATCATTTCGTTGACATGTTTTCCTTTCCTAGAACATGTATGGACCACTACAATTTTCGTGTAATATTCGCTTTTATTATGCAGAATATAAAGCCTGCCACTTTCAGATTTATTTATTTAGCTTTGTGAGTAAAGGGCAAGTATTATATCACTTTCACTTCAGATATTGGAAAGGTTTATAGTAAGCGTTTGCATTGGTTCGTATATAATTTCCAATAAGGTTGATAAATGAAAATTGAAATGTAACTGTAGAAGTACTGACTTAGCTTTCCTGTAAATGTATCGGGATAATTTATGGAAACGAATTAAATTTGTTAGGAAAATATTGTTCGCGTGCTTGGTAAATCTCGGTGACTTCTTTCTGGCAGTCTTTTGTCCAAATCGCTTGAACAACACATTTTCCTGTGGCATGTATGTTCCAGAAAAACACGGCTGGTGCATTGGGATGAACAGGATTTTGAGTCATCAATTCTTTCGGCTATGCTGCTTTATGTACTTATTATACGGATATGGGTTTTGTGTTATGATTGAGTTTTCCGCAAACGCTGCACCGGTGCATCAACCTTTTCTCAAATGCCACCACCAAAATCCGTGCTAAAACTAACGGATTCTAAAGGCTTTCTAACAAAACGGATGAAAATTTGATTGCTATGGCTATTGCTGCTGCGCTACTTGTTATATATAAATATGTTCTAATTAACCTTTTACATGCAATCCAGTTCGCGCTTGACATACACAAACTAGCACACTGTGCGTAGTTCCTTCTATTCTAAAACTTGTATTCCGGTCGCTTGAACATCATTAGAAGGAGGTTCTGACATACCATGTTTGAAGTTTTCTTTAGGTGGTCTTGCTTGCCGTGTCCCTCTTGGGGTTTTTTGTTTGTGGTGCTCTCCATGGGACATTCAGATTGATACGTATCCTACAGGATCTGCGACTAAACGCGCTAGCGAAACGTAACATGATTTGTCGTCGGTGGTAGATCCTAATTTTACTCGGATAACTAGAATCTACATATTGTGAAGAGTTCAGATGAAGAGCAATTCCTAAGAGGTTTACGGGATTGCCTTTCACACGCATCAGCACGCACAATGAGTTCCATTGATCTTGGTCGTTCAATAACGTACTCTGCAATGGGATGGTGGAAGATTCAGGGAATTTTGATCAACTTATGTACAGAGCGGATTGCTCTCAACAAGGTCCTTTTGAGCTACAGGTAATGAGAGCTGGTTGTTGGCTTCTTCATCCTTGTTAATGCTAGGGTTCAAGTCTAGTAGAATTTGCTTAAACAGACGTTTCGAGTGGTGCCTGATTTTACTTGTCATGAGCAATATTTGACTCTAGTAACTGCGGTCAGTTATCACCCGACGCTCTATCAAATTTGATGAAGACAACGGAGATGAGGATGTAGCTGATTGCGGTTCAGGAAAAGCGGATTGTGCAGCATTCCCTTGCTCAGAGGCTGCTACGCTTCCATGGTGCATGCTCGCTTTCTTTAAATTAACCTTATCGCTTATCCTCCGCTCGGTTTTTAAGTAAACCGGCCGCATTTCTGAACTAGGATAAGCAAGCACTTAACGAGTGGGCAGTTGGAGCATGCAGTACAGAAACAATGTGCATCTTGGGAGCTATTTCTCCCTTGTACATGTTGTTGAACACAGATTAAGAGATCAGAGATTCACAGTCGCTTTGTGAAAGGCCTGATTGGACTAAGTTTAAGATTTTCGGGCTGCCTTGCGAATTCCGTATGCAATAGTGTCTCACAGAAAGGCAATCGGGTCAATGTGATTGACTTATTGACTTGCGCTTAGTCACGGATATCAGTGAAAATGGTTACTAATTGCACTTAATTTGGTCGTGGAATATAATTCCACGAATGATGGATCACTGGGTAGGAGTGGTAAATCCGGTTGGAAAAGACATATGCACAAATAACTTTTAACGGTATACCCTGCGATACACAACCCTACGTGTAGACAATATCTTGCCGTACCTTGCAGTCTGCGCACGCATTTCTCTCCTGAATTGTGTTTTAATTTGGTTATGCTATGAGCTGGATACACCGAGAATTCCTACCTAAGAGCGCGAGAATAGCTGGCAGATATTTCGCCGAAATTGGCCGCAAATGATCGGGGTGCTTTTATTTGTACACTATTTGCAGTCGCCGTTTTAAGGACCGAAATCTTTCCAAAATGCATGAAAGGCAGATTTTAAATCCACTAATCACTAATTCTCGATGTATTTGGTAATTTGCCATCACAGCTGTTGAAACACTACCTGTGTAACGAATAGCTATTGATCTGGCAATACTCGTGAGGTTTATTGAACGGTATGTGCCACTGAGTTTGAATTCTGCTATCGATTTATTCCCATTGTAGTGAAATCACGGCACAACTAAGACATGATTCCACGCATCGAATTAAACGATGTCCGCAGACGCTTTGTACAGGGTCATTATCTGGATTGATGCACATAAACGACAAGATGGTTTTCTCATTAACCGCTTGTGCGCATCATGATTAGCAGGAAGCCACGCCCATGTTTGTCTTGACGAAATCATTTGCAATTGTATGAAAGCAAACTATAGAAATGCCAGTATTCATTCGTGGAAATCCTGAAGATCATTTGTGTCTGCCCCACCCTACATTAAATACAAACGTATAACTTATACATCTGGTTGTAATATTCCCCCTGTTAGTTTGGAGGTTAATCTTGGCTCCAGCAAAACTGGCTGCTTGGGCACTGTCTTCATTTCTATGACTGGTTTCAATGATTTAACTGTGTATCATGAAATGCCTGAATTATATATTTTACCAAACAAAGCAATGATCCTCTTGAGACATTCTACTTTAATCCGCTTTCCGCACAGATAATGGTGGCTACTGGAGACGGCCCTTTGATAAACGTGGTTGTGTAAATAAAAGCGGCACTATTGCCAACGTACTATTTCCAATGCTTATTTTCCCATATGGGAAGAATTTAGAAGGTATTGAGAAAAAGGTGACAAATGCAGCCAAATGAAAGCTCAGCAAGTTTGCTTGCGTGCTGGATACATACAGACGGGATTTTCCAAATGAGTCCGAATGTCCATATTCTAGATTTAACTCCACAATATTTGTGGCGTGATGGCTTGTTCATAAATACTTGGGATGTCTGGACGTTGCATGATTGCGACTGACGAATAGATAAGATGATATGTTTTTAATCGACTCTATTCCTTTCTGTATTTAAATTATTGACTTTCATTTTTGTGCAATGCCTTATTTCAACAAGTAAGCGTCCAACCCAGTTGTTGTTATTCCGTGTTTATTCCGTTGCCCTCGTTTCCATTCCTGGATGCAATTAACAACCTCTAAAATTTGTTATGTTGGTAGCTTTAATTTTGCGTGAACACTGTCGACGGAAGGCATGTTGCTCAGACCTGAGGATGCTACAGCTTTCATTAATAACAAACCAGTGCGGCGGCAATTATGGATTTTAATGATCTTGTGGATAATTGAAATGAGGAATATTAGGCGGTAGTTAGAGTGGACAGTCCAGCTTCCATCATTTGAATCGGGTTGTTATGCAAAGCTTTCACGTAGCAGGAAGTTGGTTTTGGTATTAACAGCGCTGGAAAAGCTGATCTAAGGGAGCTGCAATTTTGCTTGCTGCATCTGGATAAGTGGTATCGAGACCCGGCGAGCTGTGTTTGCATTTGCGTAGTTAGTTTTGCAATGCAGCCTTCGCGGTCAAAGTGCTGTGGTTTAGTGCGAGCGGACAGGCGACAATAGGTGGTAGATCGCTTGGTGGCAAGACCCTCTGAAACTTGAGGGCACATTGCATCCGGAGTGCATTTGCTGCTTACACAGCCGTTGTTGTTGGTCCAACCGCCATCCTGAGTGGAGGAACTACTTGCCTCTTCTTTCTTAGACTATTGACGTGCTTGTACAGCAGTATTTGGAAAGCACTAAACGTTTCCTTGATGTTCTCCTGATACGCAGCCTTGGCTTATATTAACAGTTGCGTAATGTGATTACATTGGGTTACGTAATTGTCCCAACATTATGGTGCTGGAGCTTTTCTGTACACTCGCCATGATGCGTTGAATACTGTAATCCAATTTGGCGTTTTAATCTTAACGAAAGAAAATGATCTACACTTAGTTCCTACTCTTGTTGGATTATGTTTTTATTCATCTACTGGGTGGGGTAATCGTTTGTTCTGACCAGTTGTCAATTGTTGATTTTTTACTGTTTGTCCCTCTATTTGCGTTAACGACGTTAACAACAAAAGATTCCGCAACGGCGGCCTCTTGGCTGACTTCTGCAGAAATCTTTGCATATGCAACTTATGTACCGAGGAGATTTCACCCAACAAGATACTTTTGAGCTACAGGTAACGAGAGCTGGATTATGGCTTCTTCATTCATGTTAATGCCAGGGGTCAGGTCTAGTGGAATTTGCTTAACTAGTCGTTTCGAGTGATGCCTGATTTTCGTTGTCATGAGGAATATTTGACTCTAGTAAATACGGTCAGTTTTCGCCCGACATTCTAACAAATTTGGTGAAGACAACGGAGATAAGGATGTGGCTGATTGCAGTTTAGGGGAAGCGAATTGCGCAGCATTCCTTTGCACAGAGGCTGCTACGCTTCCGTGGTGCATGCTTGCTTTCATTAAAGTAATCTTATCGTCTATCCTCCGCTCAGCTTTGCAGTTAACCGGTCGCACTTCTGAACTAGGATAAGCAAGCACTTAACGATTGGGATGGTGGATCACGCAGTACAGGACCAAAGTGCATCTTGGGAGTTATTTCTCTCTTGTACCTGTTGTTGGGACACGTTTGCATGTTTCGGATGATACCATTCCAAAAATTACGAGCAAGCCAAACCTAGTTAAATAATCCATGATATTCTCCTAATTCGCAAATGCTTTATGATTGGCGCCATTTCGGATCCGTATGTTTGCCATTAACGTGGTGTCGTTACGCGTTTCGGTGGGTTGGTTGGCTTCCTGTACATTTCCAACTTTGAGAGTGGCGCACATTGCAAACGTTGTGGTTGAAAGTCAAATGAGCGGTCGGCATGGTCACGCGGTCCGTGTGATTGATTATGCAGGCGCATTGGCTGACAACTTCACAAGGATTGGCAAGTGACAGGAACCTGCTAACTGAATCTGCACACAGCGCTGAACACAGAGTAAGAGATAACAAATTAATCCACCGCCGCTTTGTGAAAGGCCTGATCGGACTGCCTTGCGAATTCTGTATACAGTGGTGTCACACAGAAAGGCAATCGGCTCAATGTGATTGAGTTATTGGCTTGCGCTTAGTCAAGGATGTTAGTGAAAATGGTTACTGATGGCACGGACTTTAGTCGTAGAATATAACTCTACGTATGATGGATTAGTGTGTAGGACTGATAAATCCGGTTTGAATGAGTGTACCGTTATAACACTGCGAGATGGAGAGAGGATAGAGAGGAATAATCCAAATGAAGCAGGAGTACCCACGTCGTGTGTGTGTGTGGATGACATTGGTTTGCCTGAATGTCAATATGCGATTTTGCTTGTGGATTCCTTTAAACTTCGCAGCAAAACCTGAAAATAACTAAATGGCTTAAAGTAAATCCGTATAAATCGTGAAGTGTAGTATAGGCTTACAATATTACATTTATCCGTTCATCACATAGGCACTCATCACATAATTAACGGATAAGAATTTGAGAGACGTGAGTTAAAACGATGTCATAAAAATTGCATTAAATATTTTCACCAAAATATTCATTTGATAACGTTTCTTATACAGCATACTACTGCTTCATGAAAATAAGGTTTACCCCAATAAGTCTAATGGTCATTGCTGATTAGGAAGCATATGGAGGAAAGTTATGTGACCTAATATATAACTGTTTGCTAGGTATTTCGACGGCAGTGCATACATCTGTGCTATCTTATCTGACATGTGCCTACACTGTCTTAGCAAGCCAAACATAAGGTACGTCGAAACACGTAAATAATTGAGAGGTATTCGTGTCATTTATGAATCCTACCACAGCAACTATTGAAACATTATTTTTTCAAATCAATATTACTTTGCCTTAGTGATGAAATGTTTGCACAAAATTTAACAATTCTGATTTGGAACATATTTTGCTCAGTGAAACAAAGTGCTATGGACGGATCGATACCGTTGGGGAATGCAGTGAAAGACCTGTTTTGTTGTACTATTAAATACAAAATTACGCTGCGGGCTAAACGAATAAAATACACGTGTACAAAGGTTCTCCATTTTATTGTACGTTATATGCAGAAATATAATAATTTTGTTGGTTGGACATATCTAATTCTAATTAGAGTTAGATTGAAGGAATGTTAAATTCCAAGCCAACTATGGGATTGGAATTCTTATTTACGTGCAGTATATTATGATAAGAGAAATTGGTTTGAATCATTGCTGCCAATGCATCTCACATAAAACTTTAGTCAGATATAATTGCCTGATTCAGTATTGTTTAATGCGAGACACGCACAATCAAATTGACAACTTTCGTGACTTCAATTTTAGGAGGGTAATTTGAAAAATGTCGTTATCCATCACACTTGCTTATTTCAACTCGCCATCTTATCTCCTCAATAAAACATTTGCCTACTCTGCCTATCTGTTTACCGTTACTCTGGGCTGTTAAGCACGCGGTAATGACACTTCAATTGTCTGCATAACCCACCTTGCGCTGCCGTCAATTATGATGGAAGCGCACGGCTTCATCCTGCACGTATTCCACTGTACATCGTACTGCGTGTGGTAGGTGTTTTACGTTGAAAGTATTGGTGTCCAAATGTAATTCATGTTACGTATGCGGTGAGAAGTGGTTGTCTAAACTACATTGCAACGACATCCTTGATCATAATCTACTGCTGCTGATCATGTTAAGTCAATGCATTGTGAAATGTGACCTTCCATACTGCGAATTCTGTATATGTCGATAGCAGGCAAATATTTCTGTATTCCACAAGGCATTCTGTTTGCGGTCGATATATCTAGAATTCCAATCGCAAAGCGACATTTGCGCATACATTTTAACCTGCTCTACCGACCACCTGTCTATGGAGACCACATCTCTATGGGGGTCAGTCAAGGAACATTCGCAAATCCTTACCCATATTTTCGCATTGATGTAGCCTGTGTATCGCGTCCTCTTGTCTAACGCAACCGCAACCACAATTTTGTTATTTCAAAATATATAAAAGACGAACACCAATAGCACAACTGGCTGTGATTACGTCTTGAGGTGTCATAAAAGTCTGAGACCGTATCACACAGGTGGATTAGATCTTGTCTCAAGTAGTCATAATTGGTCGCTTGTTCTATTAATCTTGGCTGTGCAGCATATTAAAGAGAAGCAGTGTGATTGTAAATGTGTGTTTAATGAGCCTGCGGTTTGTCTACGAGTTACTTATTCTAAATACCTTCCAGATTCTAAAGGCAAACTCGTTGCGAGTGCTCGCTTGTTACACATAACAGGAAAAACTGAAGCGTCCTATGTCCATCAGCCAAATCTTGAATAATTCAATAAATTACCATGAATAAACTAACGGAGAATTACGAGATTAATAAAAAGGAATGGACGACTGCAGTTATTTTTGAATGTTATCTTAAACGGTTGACAGAAAGGTGTTTCACATTAAGCGCAATATTATTTAACTAAATAAATATCTAGATAATCAACTAGTTGAAACACGGCCCAGATAAGCGGGTCCGAGCAGAATGTACATGGGAATAGAAAATTATTTTAAACCTGTTGCATATAAACTCTTGTGGTTCCAATTCCATTGATTCTTGTGCCAATTATTTCGTTCCAAATTCCTTGGAATCCACGACACTTGCAAAACGTTCCGATAGTATTAAGCGTATGTTTGTGAACAGTAAGCAAAATGACATTATCATGACATTAGTATAACATTAATATAAACAATAATTTCTAACTAGTGAGGGTGTGTGATCCTTCGTGTTACACGATAAAAGGTTAAACTGAGAATGGCATGCATCATGAAACATTAACCAATTAGAATGAACCACATAGGTTACACAAGGTGTAGGGCATGATAATACAATGCAAATGTGGTTGCTTTCATAAAGTATTTGTCGACAGTGCCACTTGCCATTCCAAAATCTAGATAACTGGTGTGAAAATGCGATTCCTCTCACCTAACTCCAGTGCGTTATTTCAGCACCTGACGAGGGCGTAATCCAGGCAGCTAAATTAACGTTTAGGAAGGAACTGCTTCTACAGCTTATTTCGATCAGTGCATCACAAAATTATGTCCGGGACTGAACTCGTGAACCTAGTAAATTTAGTCATCGTGCTTTTTTGAAAAATCTTTGTTGCCAAAGCACGGGAAATGCTAACTAATGAACAAATATTCAAAGCAGAATATTACTGTTAAATTTGTCAGCACTTCATGTTACCTTTCCACCTAAGGTCTAGAAAGCACGAATAATGTATTATGATGTGATGCATTCGATTTGCCTCATGTAGATTTGATTTAGCTACAATAATCCAATTTTCTAACCACATCACAAGTAGTGGATTTTATCTAAACGTGATGTCCGTTTAGTATTGCCCACTTTTTTCGTTAAAGCGCTACATCAGACGCCTTAAAATTTACGGTTTACGCAGGAATTTTGCCCCAGTGACAACGTCTATTAGGTTGAAATTATTAGGTCCGCTTGTTCGAAACGCTGAAATCGCAACAAACATTGAGAATTCAAAGCAAAGTCCTCGGTCGATTACACTGATCCATTAGTTCGCTGGTAGCGGTTACAATATAAACATGGTACCTGGTACAAATGTCCTTTTATCTATGAGATTAATTGAGCGCGGGATTATGCACCTTTAACAGCATCTGGTGCAATACTCTCCAAAGTTACCGTATATTGCCATGTATATGCCGAGGTCTTTTAGACACTTTTTCATGACTGTTGTGGGGCGGTTGTTTTATACAATGTTTAGGCGCAATTTGAAAAATCACATGCAAAATCCACCCATAATCCACCTATAATTACACACCTAGTCACATATCTTGACTCGCTACTGACAGACGGTGTCATAGGCTGGATTTGATTTGCGGCTAGGTGGACACGTTACGGTTATTTCGAACATTCTCGGTATAATGCACATTTGATATTCGCGACGGATGACAGTAACAGAAACATAGTGATTATACAGCATCGAACAACATCATACACAATAACATTGGAAATTTACATGACAGAACAGCACGCACGTACCGGTAGATTTTATAGGCTCACATTTACAAACGCTGTCTAATGGTATTAAGATTACTCGAATCCTTCGCAACTATAATCCGTGTCAGAATCTGCAAACAGTTTCTGGTACTGTTCGTCTTTCATTGGCTCATCAGGGTCAAGTTCGTCATCTGTGCCGTTAAAAATTTCTTCTGACGGCTCTAAGCTCCATTAACTGCGATCATAACACAAGAAGGTTGGCAGAACTGACCAGTGTTAGAGCTGCTTTCGTTTGAGCACACTTAATTGAGAGCAGGTAGTGATGAAGTCAAAATCGTGATAAACAATATACGGTACTCATGATTGGAATGCTGGTACTACTTGCAAACTTCTTAGGTTGCCGTGACATAAATAATCATGAAGTAGATGCGTTCGTAACGGGAACATTCCGAGTGTTGTAGCAGAACAGAAGGGACTACATCCGATGCTGAAGTGAGAAGAATAATAGACATGCACCAGTGTATGTCGGCATGTAGGCAATCAAAGCGAGAGACAAACTGGCGGAATTGATGCCGTTCGAAATGATTACTCATGGTTTCTTTAGTAAGCATAATTGATCTGCATGGCTGCAAATATTGTGGACCGCGAATGAGCAGGACCGAGGCCTTTCGCGGTACTTAGTGCTACCTACTGACATTGACAAACTTCACGGCGACCGACGCTTGCCTATTATCCCTGGGGAATTTTTATAGTATATCCGATCATCCGTCGTGATTGATTTGTTATAAATTTCATTCTTATTGCCAGCAAGTTTTGTAGTCTTTTTTCCTCATTGCTGGAAAATAAGCTATGTAAAACTTTTGGTCTGTGTCGCATAGGTCGAAGTAGATTCCTGTGAGAACACCTGACATCTTGACTATGAATTTGTCTTTCAACAGAGTAGGCGACCTGTCAGACCGCTTTTTATTTCGGACAGAGCCTGGTTAGCTCCATAAGTCACATTTGCTTACCTACATTGCGTTACTCGGACAAATGAAGTCGAATGTCTAGAGAGGTTCAAACACGCAAGCGATCTCCACTGCCAGGCTGTAGCTATCTTCACGCCTGAGCTTTAGCAAACTGCGCCATTAAATGGAACTGGCTGCGTCAGCTGCACTGGATCGCGCAGCAACTTGTGACGTGTTTGTGGAACTGAGCCAGTCAGCTTTTCGCGAAATCTATTGTAGTCCCAACTCGTGCCTTGATCTATTATTGCCACGTTCATCCGTTCGAATATTAGGAATTTTTCGATGGCCCTCCCAGTAAAAACCAACTATATGAGACAACGGGTCTACGGGTTACAAGCTCACAGCTCGAGTGGCGTGGAGCAAGAGTGCCATGCATTTTCGCTGACGGTGGGAGGGCACCTCCGGGTGTTCATTGGTCTGATACTGCCCGCTTCAAGCCAGACAGCCCCTGGTCAAATTGGTACAAACCCACCAAAACCCACCTGCTTGTGGCCGTGGTCGTTGATGTGCATCCTACTACGGTCGCAAAACATGTATGCATAGTTTCAATACCTCTTTCTGTGACGGCCGTCCAGCAGATTCCGATGTGTCGCTGCGATCACATTCTCGAGCTGGATCTGATTCCCATTGCCTTGTGGGTCAGGCTATTGAGTCAAAGACCCCTGGTGGAGATCCTCAAGCAAACTTTCAAATCACCCGCTGCCTTGTGGGAGTAGGGCATTGAGCCAAATGCTCCGGGAGGAGTCCCTCAAGCAAACCTCCAAAGCACAACCGCCACCTCGCGTGCGATCACTCTCCAACGCATCGTATGCCTGCGCTAAACACTCAGCGACCGATTATTTCTGCTTGGTTGGTTATAACCTGCGCGTTGGGCGTGATGCATCGGTGTCGATGGATGGTATCTGTCTGCATGGCATTTGTTCAGCGAATGCGAACGATGACAGGTTGCTGTCACTGTGTACCACTCACGGCCTGAAGGTCACAAACACTCGGTTTGCAGTGAGTGCGAGTGAAAGAGTAAATTGGACGCACCTACGGCGGGGTCACGCTCAACTGCTCGATTATGTCACCGTATGTCAGCTTCATATGCGTGATGTGCACATGACACGTGTACTGCGTGGAGCTATGTGTGGCACTGATCACAAATTGGTGCAAACCAAACTACAAATATTTACGTAAATAAACATATTGCACTTCTGCCGTGAATCAGCGTAAATTTAACATTTTCTCCCGTCTACTATGGTGAAACATATTGGTCGGGAGAAAGCGATGGCCGCACAACTCTGTGATTTGGAATGCATAGCAACAGTAGGCTACCTGTGGCACCACATTAGCTTTCAGATGACAGTTACTGCCGAGGAGACCATCGGTTGCGCAAACTGTAAGCAGCCTGATTGGTTTGGTGAGAACAATGCGACGATTGGCGCATTGGTGTCGGGGAAGAATGCAGCATTTGCTGCACATGTGGCAGGCCCCAGTGGCTTGGGGAAGAAGAGTCAGTTTCACAAACTTCGACGGCGACCGACCCGAGAGCTCCGTCGCATAAAAAAATACATGGTGGTCGAATAAGTTGAAACAGATGGAATGCTACGCCGAACATGGCCAACACAAGGAATTCTTCGACGCCTTGTAAGTGGTGTATGGACCGAGGTTAGAGCCGCTGAGGACGCTGATGGATATTGGTTCAGGCGGTGCCTGAACCCAGGCTGCAGACATAATGCAGAACTGGCAAATACACTTTGACTGTCTCTTTTACAACCGTCCAGAGATTGACTGGCTTATTTGAATGGGCTGAAGTAGAGGGAAGTGAAGGCGAGTCCGACGGACACGTCGAGACTGGATGAGACGCAGAGAGCACTTGCTTAACTGTGAAACTGCAGGTGTGCCATTGCGCCGGGATTCCGCCTGAAGTATCTAAACACGGCAGTCCTGCGTTGGTGAGTGCGCTGCACCACTGATCAGGTATTAGCCTGCTTTTGAACAATAATTACTCCTATATTGCTTGATCAGTACAGCGCAGTCAGCTGGTTGATTGTTATTCATCTCTGTCGCACATAATACATTTAGATATAGTAGGGTTGCTTTTATGTGGCACAGCGGTTTTATTCTGAGCACTTAATTACAAATAGAAGAGCCAAGAGGTTTCGTAAACAAACATCGCTAACTAAACGTTAATTCCGATTTCGTTCATACTCGTTCATGATTGACTGAGGTGAGGATTTTCCGTTAAATATGGCTATTCCGATTCAAGTGGGATGAAGAAGCTTGGGCGTAGTGAGCTTAAAATAGGAAGTTCGCACATCCGGTTATTATGGATTGGATGAGGTCAAGGGTATCAGATGAATGGCTTAGTAGGATTGAGTGTTTTGGTCAAGTTGCCTAGGTTTAGAATGAAATCGTAAACAGTTGTTGGTGTGCTTCAGTGCTTGGTAAGTCAATATGGAATAACTCCATAGGCACAAACGGCGATTGCCATACATTCCGTTGTACCATATGCAACGATCAGATGAAATATGCCTTCAGTGTTATTTGCGCTCTTTGTCGCAAATCTGCAGATCAGCAAATAGGCGCTTTATTTATAAATGCATTGTCTATGTAGCAGATTTCTGGGAGTATTCAATTATATTTAGGGCACTTATGGAAATATTAGTCTATCAAACTGGTTAAAGGCTGTGCTCCAACGGAAATTATTTTGTTTGTCGATTTGTAATTGTTTCAGAAATCTGAATAGCATAATGGCCCATGCCACGATGACAATTAGAAGTCTCCTTATCTCGCCATGTTAGACTGAGTTCGGGTTGCACACAACACGAAACACGCTGGCATTTTGTCTTGGATTGACTTGTTTTGGCCCATGGGTTTCCTTTGTTCATCTATTGCAATAGCCTGTCTTTTTTATAAATTGCCTTCGACATAATCAATTCGGAGCATATTGAACTCATTTGAGTTCTGCTTACTTAGATTGATATTGTCTTTTTATATTAACACGAACATTCGTGGAAGTTTCTCCTAGGACTTGCCTACATGCCGGTATTCCATCGACTGTTCTTGTCTACATTGCCAGATCTCATCTGATCATGTGCTGTTGTAGAATATAGGCATCTAAGCCGTGATTTCTTCTCATCGTTTTATGCGATAGGTAAGCATCATGAAGCCTCGTTATTTAGATGGCCGCTGTTAGATGAAATAACACATAGAAATTACATGTAACCATAATGCGTGTCCCTGTTTGAAGAGGCACCAGTGTAGAAATTGCGGGAAAAACTAGGGTTCTGAGATAAGGACATTACTTAGAAAATTTGAACATCGAATGTTGTGTGAAGGAAGCGGACGCGTCACACCTATGTAACGACACAGCGGTAGTTGCTTTTCAGATCTCAAAGACAAATTTACGAAATCCGAAAAGAAGCTAAAATTGAACCAAATTCTTGGAAATGATTGTCTTTCTTAATCCGACTGCACGCTGGGTTCTCCAAGTTCAACTTTTAATAACCACACTTGCAAAACACCGAAATCTCTAGTATTGCCTTCTGGGCTTCGCTGTATAGAACCGTTCTCACGGGCGTCTATTTCCAAATGGCCGATTTCGGATGAGCGCAGTTTTCGAAATCTCCGAAAAAGTGCCATAATATTTAATTTTCGTTTATCCCAGAGGAAAATAGCTTGGGTTTTGTGAGCTTGTGTGGACGTAGTTTGAGCTATCCATCCTCTACCAAGCACGCAACGGTAAGATTGCCACACTAACTTCAGACATTTGATTGATTTTTATTTTACATTTTACGTGTCTAGAAACCCAAATTTCCTTATTGAAGCCGCAGGTTTTACATGCGCCATTCAAAAACCAGTGTGGCTGCCAGATATGCTCAAACACTACTTCGCTGCATGTTTGTCATCGACCAATAAAATGCGATGCTCCCTTGTAGAAAAATACTTAATGGAAGTAAAAGCTTTTGAAAAATCCGGCGAACACCTTGAGAGTACCCTCGGACCCTTATACGGCCCGCGGACCACAGTTTGAGAAGCACTGCATTATCATGTAACACAAGCAGACCGCATGGGAGAAACCGCTCTCTGTAAAATATGTCTGGCCGCCTTTGACAGACCCTGGCTGGCAATCAGTTTGTCATTTATCGTGCCTGAGTTTTATGGCTCTACTCTATTGGTTATACACTAGTTTTGGCTATACAGTTTAAAGACTGAGCCTACATGTAAACACAAACAGCCGCCGAGTCTATCGTCATGTATCCAGAGTGTTGCCTATCGGATTTCCATAACCGTTCAAACTTCACCGGTAATTTATAAAGTAGTAGTGAATTAAATATGCATGTGCAATAGAAGCACACGAAAACATTTATTCATATCGTCTGCAATGCGATTCGATGCTGATGATTTATGTTCGGATATCGTCTAGTGAACGCGTGTGCCACTGTGCTGGAATTATCCGTTTCTAGTCACCCGAATAATTGTGGAGCGGATAGCTTGGATATATAATGTAGTATATCGATTCAAAATTAGTCCCCTATTGGTGCATTTATGGTTTCGTTGGAATCAAAAAATAAATAGTTGTATATTTCTTGGCGGTGGGAGACACAGCCCAAATGCGTTGTCTGATCATTATGTACAACATACTCGGATGGTGGAGAAATTCTTTCCAACAATATGGAAACGAGGGTGCATCACCCCATTCACAAGGCAGGTAGTCGCACTGAACAAATACTTACCATCCTATAACGCTAATACCTGTGCTTTCCAACGTTATGGAGTCCATCAGCGCTGATGCACTCATTCAGTATCTGGAAAAGTGTCATATAGTAGCACCAGAGCAACATGACTTCCTGCAAAGATATCATGCTCTACGAACCCGCTAATTACAGGCGATAGCTGGACTGAAGCAGTTGATGGTAGAGCAGGAGATGATGTTTTTTACTGAGACTTCCCAAAGGCGTTTGATCTCATAAGCCATCGCATTATCCTTCATCAAAGTTCAGTTCGATGGCGTTGGTGACCCACTACTACGTTTGATAGGCAATTACCTGAACGAGCGTGGGTTAGAAGTGAGATTACGAGAATCCCCGTCCGAAGCAAATAAGGTGCAGTGCAGCGTATCACATGGCTCGGTGCTCGGGACCCGTCTATTCTTGATTTTCATAATCGACTTGGCGTGGGAAATTACTTTTGATTTCTCAGACTTCTCGGATGATATCGTTATAGCGAGCAATCAAAGAATCGAACGACCAGGCAAAGCTCCAGCGTGACATTACCATGGTTTCAAACTGGTCAGTTTAGAATACACTATCGTTCAATATGGAAAAATGTCACAATGGCCAATTGCGTCCTGGGCGTAACTGCGTGTACAGGCTTGGGTCACATGTATTGCAAACAACTACCCATGAACGCGAACTTGGTGTGCTTATTCAAAGTGAACTTACCTATTCAAATCTGTCAGAGGCAGCTGCGAAGGCAGCCAACCAGCACGTCGGCTTTTCTCGGAGAGCATTCGGATGATTCGACCCATCTATCTTCCCTATGATGCACCAATTTTCCGTTCGCTTTCACATTGAACACGTCATCCAAGTTTGGCAACCTTAGGTGAAACGTGACCTTAAAGTGCAAGATAAACCACCACGCAGAGCCACAAATAACATCAAGGGCCTACGAAATCTGCTCTACCATCAAAGGCTGAAGTCACAGAGCTTTCAATGGCTGCTACCAACGGCTACGCGGCGATCTCATTATTTTAGAAAGGGGAAGCCAAGATTAACTTGCAAGATAATCTGCCTAGACGAGAAATCGAACCCCGTATGTCCGGGGTTCGATTCCCCGTCGAGGCAGGTTATCGTGCTGTTTAATCGTGGCTTCTACTTTCTGCAAAAGTTACAAACTCACAAAACTACCAATACTCTAAAAGATCTTATATTAGTCTCCCCAATATTAAGTGATCACCTGTACCGTCAACACTTAAAACTCCGGCATAACACCAATTTCACAGATAACACTCTGAGATATCGTGCAGTATAGCGGTTTAGAACACGGGAGTATTATTGTTATCTTCGGGTTTGACTGCCCATGAACTCTCTCCAAAATTTCGTCGTTTCCACTTCCACCTTGGATATTTTCAAAAAGTGATTGGATCTTTATCTTTGTCCCATTTTTTCGTTTTCTAATCTGTGCAACTTTGGAATATATTAAGTATCCGTTCAAACCGGAGTAACCTGTTACATATACCCGAGGAGACTGTAGATTATTGTGTATTCTCGTTTTTACTTTTCTCGTGGAGTATAAAAACTATAACAGTAACGTTTACTGGTCATTCGCATTCAATTCGTACTTACACTACTAATACTCAGTTGCCTAGCCGCTAGGAAACGGTCAAACACACCACTCACCTATTTTCGATAACTGTATTTTTACCCTCAACATTCTGCGTGGGTTGTCAAGCAATTTCTATTTTTACCCAGCATAATGCCTTGTAAATTGTTCACTGATTTTCGTATTATGAGTCTCAGAAAACTTTCGGGTATTTGATTATGTAAAAGTAATAAAAATATAGAAAGCACAGCATAAGCATAAATGTTGGCATTATCAGCGGTAGAGGAAATTTAACAAGACAGTTCGTGGACATTTCTCCTGGAATATGCCTACATGCGGGTATTCCATCAACTGGTCTTGTCTACATTACCAGGCCTCTTCTGAGCATGGGCTGTTGTCGTGTATAGGTAACTGACGCTTCACTCTTTTGACTGTAATTTTGGACGCTGTTTTGAGAAATAGACAGTCATGTCAAAGATTGTATGTTTAGATGGCCTTTTGTAGATGAAATAGCAGATGGGAATTACACGTAACCATGTTGCGTGCACCTACCTGAAGAGACACCAGTGAAGGGTTTGCAGAAGATGCAAGGGTTCTGAAACACTGGCATTAGGTTTCATTTAAGTTTCAAACATTAATTCCGCAGGTGGCCGCGTACACAGGAAAGGATTTTTTTCACAGTGATATAAAAGTTTCACTAAACGTTTACTCATCAAATGTTACGGTGAAATCATTTCTCCTGTGGTTTAATGTTGCCTTACTGGGTTAACTCACCTGTACTTAATAAAATTGGTAAAGTTTACCAATTCGACTCCTAATCTGATCTCAGTTAATTCGATGAACGCAGTTCATATGCTATCCAGTGTGAAATAGGTTCGCGTTGTGTTAGCTCGCCTAAAATTGAACAATATACAAACATACAGACGAGTGAAATGCATCTCCTTGATTCATCGATCTCACAAATTGGAACTAGTTGGACAAGGATTGGTAACACGACATTCATTTGCCTTTATTTAAGGATTCCACAGTTGCACAAACATTTACATTTATTTGATTTGATCCACTTTCAAAATTTTACTACAATACGCGATGCCATGATTATCACTGTAGGAAACTTGCGGTATTACATCGTTTTGCTGCCATATTAAACTTCGGAAATGAGCTACTTCCTAACCAATGGAAACCCTACAATATCATGGAAATATTTCAAGTACGTTTCCATGCACACTTAATCCTACTGACTGTTCTTATTTTCGAATACATACATACTCTTATTATGCAAACAATTAAAGGTTAAGCGCAATGTAAGTATCGAATTATATGCTTACTTCCTAATTTTCTAATTGAAGATATTTTGTTTAATAATTCTTTACTAATGCATTACCTTCTTTTCTGAGATACATGATTGATTTACTGCCTTTCGAGTATAACTCGCACAACCTAAATGTAATCTGTCGTAATTTAATTGTCAGATGCATCATTTGGAACACTTCTTGAGCCATAACGCTTGCGGTTTGACCCCCGCGGCAATCTAACCGCAGCATGATTTTTGGCAACCTGCTCTTCGGTCTACGGTTAGCGTTTGGCTGGCATGTAAAGGCACATGCGACATCATTAGTGAAGTTGACTCGTGGTTGGTTCAAGCCAACAGATAAGGAGACTACCTGACCCATGGTGTGTCACTGTTCACAAGCATAAATCCTCAAATCCCTCCATATATGAATAGACTCGCAATCAAGCGTTTTCTCACATACCAAGCGAGAGAGGAATCGTCGTCCAATTAAGTGTGCGATTGCTCACATTCGGTGCTATGAAGTGTGTATATGTGTAATTAAATTGAATAGTGTTGAAGCTTTTGAAACAGTGATCGGTCAGCTAAATGCGTATGTTCGCACCCAAGTTGAATACGCAATTCAATCCTGGCAGTCGTGGATAAAGCACGGGCTTACTACACTGGACCAACCTCAAATTTTGGCTTCTAAATACGTCAGTGGAATGCACCACCTTCCGCATGAGCATTGGCTGTAATGTTAGGGAGTTTTCTTCGGGCGGTATGGCTGACTACGTTGCGACTTGTTTATGACGCATTTGATTTTGCCCAATGGTAATCATGTGTGCCGCTCTTTACTGCAACTAGGCGGTAAAATCATGCTTAGTGGGCACTCCTTGAAATTTACAGAACAATACAGCCGTCTGGAGGGCCGTAGAAATTTATTTTTCATTTGTGTGTGTCAACCACGGTACGCTCTACCCAATCGGTCGTTTCTGCAATAAATTAATCCATAATTTATTAAGTCGGTTGGATGACGCACTCCGTCACTGTTTACTTGACGCCACTCTCTACTCTGCTCCCAGGACATACATTTACCTTATTTTGTTCGCCTGCTGAAGCTGTGGAAAAAGTCGGAGAGCTATACTGCTGCATTACAAACGATATGTCCATATTTTTTCCAATAAAAATAGTAACTACATAATTTTTGGTAACGATTTTTCACAGCTCACCATACCACTCAACGGGGTATATAAAGTAGTGCATTCTAACCCGTATAAAATCATTCTTCGTTGTTCCTCGTTCAACTGCATACACGTTGGCAATAATTTAAATAAGTGAAACTGTGATTTTTCATTGCAAGAGGAAACAGATTTCACGTATTGCGGAAACTAAATGAACTCATTTTGAGTATCCCAGTAAAAATTGGAATGAAAGAAAAAGCCAGTGAATCAAGCTGTATACGGTTCCATGTTATTAAAACGAATTTTGCGGTATCAAAACATTTCAAGCATGAGCACTTAATAGGTAACCTGCTAACCTAGTAAGATTTTTCAGCGACATTACAACGTAACTCCGTTTTGTGATATAAGGATACTCAGATATTTCGCGTTTGATTTCTTTGTTATGAGTTGTCACTCACTGCTGGTTGAAAAGTGGTACCTAAGGGAGCAAGTTACTTAGCAGCCGGAAGGAAAGAGAATAAGTGGGTTACTTTAATTAAAAGTGCTTGCCATGCCGTATAACACCGCGTAATTTTACTTAGTAGCACATAAATGCATTACTTTGAAACACTGGCGGAATACACTTCCGCCGCTGGCAGAAATATTTAGCTCTACGCAAGATTGGTAAACCAAATTAGATGTAACTGTAAATCCATAACTGTTACATAAACTTCGGTAGTTGTGAGGTTTCCTTGCAGTTAGACACAGGCAGACTACTACCACATGACAACAAAAGCGATGGAGAGCCGTCCCGTCATATTGGGTCGTCAGTAGCTCCAGCTGGTAGCTCCAGCCTGGTTCTCCCAGCCGCCTCAAGCGAAAGGAACCCCACAGAATCAGCATACAAGCGTTCTATTCACAAGTCTGAGGTATGTACATCTAACTGCTTTTAAAACTCACTGGCATACCCGAGCGATCGCATGAACGACCGCACTGAGTCAGGCGATTCCGTATGCACCAGCTTCCAGCCACCATCAAATAGCTTCTTTATTTCGTTATTTTGTTGTTGTAATTTTCGTATCGCCTTCCACTGCGACAGAGCTTTCGAACCTGGGCTGCGATTTTACTTGGCTTATGCTGCTGAGGCGGCTTCACGTAAGAGTGCAGTGCCTGTTAACCACATAGCATCTTCAGCTGCGTTCCATAGTTTCTCTTTTTATCCGACCCTCAGCTCTCTTCTTTTACGACGCCCTTCAATTCTGGGTATCTGTTTAAACCGTAGTTCATCTCTAGCTACTAGAGTGTGTGGCTGTTTAGGTTCGTGTTTGTGACGCATTTTTCGCTAATGTGGAACCCTTCCAAGGCGGCCTTGCAACTGATTATTATATATTTTTTCAGATTTGTAAATGTATGTTTGAACTAGTTTTCTTTTAATCGACGTTTTCGCATTAGCCCATCCCACTTGGCCATGATCCTACTTGTTATTTACCGTAATCTCTTGCGCTTCTTGCCGAGTTGCACTATTAATTGACCTACCTCGTTAGAGCGACAGCAACGGGCGAAATGCCTTAATCAGCCTTCACAATAATCACCAAATCTTGGGAGTTTCTAAAATATTCGGTTCTTGGGCATGATCGCAGAAATTTCAGACCACAAGTAACCGTACCACTCCATGACCGATCGCGTACCTGAACATGGCTAACTGATACGACAAAGGATACTTATCCAACTCGATCACTGTTGCGAAGTTCATCCACTTCGCTCTACACAGGCGCCAGTATACGGGCAGCGAAACTCCGTCATTTGTAATGAAGTCGGCATCAATAATAACGGCTGCCAGCCAAAGCAAAGCTACTGATTGCTCTTCGGGTTTTCCTTTTCCTCTCTCATTTGTTGCGTGCTTGATTCTCCTAGCAGCATCAACAGAAAGAAAACACAGGCTCAGCACACAAGCGTTCTATTCACAATTCTGAGGTATGTACATCTAGCTGTGTTTTTAGAAATCTCCTGCCCAACCGATCAATCGCATGATCGACCGAAATGTGGCAGGCGATTATCTTCGCCCCAGCTTTCAGCCAAAGTCACATGGAGCACCCGGTGAATCCTGCCTGAAACGATCACACGACCTCACTCTGGCGAGCCAGCGAGGTACGCCATAGGGTCATGTGGAGGAAAGCGGACAACCATGACTGATATCCAAATGCTTAATGGCGCAACTCATCCTCTTCTATCATGCATGCTACGAACGTGCATACGAATTTGCCGACATTTATAGCAACCATTTCCTTTGTAGGCCGCTGGCAACAGAGGTAGTATGTATGATACTAAGGTAAATACTACATATTTGCATGTTTTAGTAGGATTTGTTTGGTTTTGGTAAGATTCGTTGCACTTAGAATAAGACAGCCAACCAAGACACATCTGACTGGCCAGCTGGTGGGACAGCGACTAGCATCAGCCGACGATTGGTGACACTTCGCCTGCAAGTTGGAAGAAGTAAGTTTGCCACTTTTCTTGGCAAGTATGTTGACTCTGTTTTATCGCGCTAAAATGAGATTCCGTTATACAATCGGTTGTGCTCTACGAAACTTGTCATTATATTCGCTCTTGCTTGATATCGCCAAGTGAAATGTGCTGTGTCTGATGTATATTAGTGTGTTCTTCAATGGTACTGCTTTCACGCCTTCCCCTTCAAGCAGCGCAGCTATCATACAATCTTATGAGTCGGAATGATGCCACATGGTTAGTAAGCACAGTATTACGGAATTATTTCCAACGGAAATTACTTTGTGCCACCCAATTTGTTTCGCACGCTTCCGGCAAATATTCAGGTGCGCCACCTAGTTGCATTTAATGGTTTTTACTGGCAAAACTATACGATTGCAAAATGCCGTATGCAATATTAGCATATTGTCCAAACCACCTGGCTTATCTAGGCACCGTCCGTTGAACCGATTCATCTGGTCTTACACTAATCTGCCTATCTAGGTAAGACGTCACGCCATTACATTCAGATGCTAGAGTAAACATGACATCAGCTTGCGCTGAACCAAAGTGGAATAAAAATGTTCCTGGTCAACAGTGACTGTCTGTCCCACATGGTTTATCTTCCACATATCGTCCGTAATAGGATGGAAAATTAATGACGTAGCTCAGCTACTTATTCTCTAAATTGCTTATGAACACATCAGCTGACAAGGGTCTAAGCTGTGAGCCCACTGCTACTTCATTCACCTGTGTTCATAAGGCTCCGTTGAACTGAAATCGTAAATTACTAGTACACATCGTGAGTAGCTGTTTGAATCGATCGTACGAAAGGCCGACACACTATTGCTGCTCTCGATCGGTGTCACATATATAGTCTATTGTCATTTCTAATGCAACATTGGTGAAAAGCGATAGGACATACTACGAAAACATCTTCCTTCCGGTTATCTGTAGCTGCATTGTGTAGTCTAAGAAACTGGTTGAGTCTCGTGGGCTATTCCTGGATAGAACTTTTCTCACCGGCTCTATAATCTTAGCTAACCGCGTGACTGTTGCGTGGTATGGTAGAATGCACATATTTAGTATGGACCTTAGCAGAAACCCCTCCTTATATAACTTTGTTAAGCCGTACCGCTTCGGTATCACTGTCCCTGTGGGCCGGATGTGCGCGAACATAGAAAAGTAAATCACGTTTTTTTTATTCAAGCGCCGGAGAAGCCTACTAACTGTCTGTTTGATTGCCACAGTTTTGTCCTTATCATTCTCCATCTTCCGAAACATCGAGCGATTGCTACCGATGACGTTCATTTTCTCGATTTGGTCAGGTTTCTCCATAAACAAGATCTCTGCGCTTTCTCCCACCTGGAAGGTAACACATTCGCAAATTGTTTGAGCGCGTTGAAGTTATCGAGATTGTATTTTTTCACCAATACCTGAATTTGGGATAGTACCTCAGATTTTGCCAGCTTTGTCCTAATAAACCACGAACACAAATTGATTTGATGTCTAAGCGAAAGGGCCAGATTGAATTGTAGTGAGGACACGCTTACGGACAAACTCAGTTTCCGACCGGGCTTGTTGAGGTATATGGCAATCCCGAAAAGCTTGTTCAGAAAAATATGGAGTGCTGGTGAGAGCTAAGCCAGCTATGGTCGAAAAGTAACCGGTTTATTTGTCGTTGCAATCCAAAACGATGGAATAACGCAGGCGACGTCTAGAAGGCAATTCAACGCTTAGAACCATATCTCCTATGCAGCAAGCTAGGGGCTAAGATTTGCTTCGACACCACTCGTGGGGAATCAACTCAAAGACAGACAATTGGTCGAAGGCTTCTTTCTGTGTCTATTTTTTCCCTTATTCGTGTGGAGCAACATACGTCGGTAGAACCACCAGGAGGCCGTCCGAAAGAATACTTGAGCATTGCCTATGTAGTCTACGCCTTGGGGGGGGGGGGGTAAAACCTTGATGAATGCCGTGTTCGTACATTTGGCGTATTCAAACCATCACGTCGACACCTGACAAACTTTCCAACCCAGTTACCATGTGTTTGGATGGTTTTCACGAGCGGTAAGGTGCGGCTTACTAGCAATGGATGAGGGGATTGCTATCCGCCAGCAGAACCAAGAGTTATGTGCCCAACTATGGTTCGTTCAGATTCTATGTTAACCCTTAGGACAGCCATAGAATCCTTGCTTGTTCGTCTACTTTTTCAAGTATATTTACCATGTACCTAACCTGCCACTGTACTTATATTTTTATTGGTCATCATTTGTCATTTCTTGGTTAAGGACGTAAGATTTAAATATGACAGCAAGTTTTGAAATGTAGAATTACTTTTCCCAACCAAAGATAGAAATATATGTGAAAATTGTACTCACATACCATGATGGTTATTCTTCGAAATGCGCTTCAGCCATACTTAAAGCTATCTTTATTTAATGACTAGAGGCTGGCAGACAGCTTTGCCCAGTTATTTAACTATTCGACCAAAAAGAAACAAGTTTTTTGGTCGTCTGCATCTTATTGGAAACAGTGGTATAAAACTGTTCTAGTTGATAAATCTTGACAAATCCCAAGGTCTACTTTCACTGGTTTCCCTGGATCGAATTATTGTTATTTCTCACGTATACCGCCAAATCCAATGCTAGGTCAGACTGTACGTTTTTGCAAACAGTTTTCCAGCATTCTTGGTAAAATGTGCTTGAATTAACAAATTACATATGGACTAACACCGAACCGGCATGACAATTGTTCCGTCTAGTATATTCGATGAATGATTAAGACTATTCAGTAACCATAGAACTCTCAAACATTCTCTATAAGCCTCTGGGATTAGATATGATAAGAGAACCGGTGACCCGGTGGCTTAGTGGTATTGGTCACAACTATAACATCCAAACAGTCCCGGGATCGATGCTAGCTAACTCTATCTTATGAGACGTAATAACATCGAAACTCATCATAGTAGTGCAGTGTTTAACTGTAACATCATCACACCTGCGCAGCAGGGTTTCCGACGACAGCGGTCATAAAAAACGAATTTAAAAATCGCACGCGGTAGTTGGACCGAGTCATTTGACTCTGTAAAAGGCATTGATGTGATCTACATGGACTTTTCGAATGCTTTTGATCGTCTAGACCACCGAATACTACTCTCCAAGCTCCAGCGTTACTGGATCAGGGACCCTCTTTTAAGCTGGATTGCCAACATTCAGCTTTAACGGCATCTAATGATCAGAGTTAGGAGCTCTTCATCGGAAACTTATAAGGCGAGTGTGTTGTGCCGCGATGCTGTTCTAAATCCGCGTTTGCTTTTGGTGTTTATTAATGACATTACGCAGGGAATCGCTTCAAAACTTCCAATGTTTGCCGATGATATCAAGATTTGGCGCAGAATCCTGGCAAAAGACGACCAGCATCTGCTTCAGAGTGAACTAAATAGAGTGTATCAATGGTCAGTCTGAAACATACTGCTTTCCAACGTCAGTAAATAGGAGTTACTTTCCATTTGACATCAGTTCAGCTACTCATGCCGGCTGGGAACAAATAGACTGAAACAATCAATTATCATACGTGATCTCTGTGTCCTGGTTCAAGTTGCCTTGGGTTACCCAGGAAATCTGGAAAGGTCTCGAAGACTGGGAACCAACACCTTGGGCTGGTGCGACGGGCGTTTTGACAACCTACTGCTGCATATTTCGACAGATGCTTATTGCGTATGTTCGCTCCTTTATCGAATAAGTAAGTCAAGCCGGGCATCCATGACTGAAACACGACCTTAATGCACTGGAATAGCCACAACGTTCTGTATCTAAGTCGGTAATCGGAATGCGCAAATCTTTCATACCAAGCGAAGCTGCAGCGATTGGGGGTATTCAGCTAAAACTATCGCAGAATACGAGGACAATTTATTATCGCATACTTGATTCTGTGAGACCCACATCATGTGTGCCGCCCTATACTGCAACTCAGCACCAATACAACACTGAGGGCCCGCTCACGGAAACTCACTGCACAGAATAGCCGTCTGAAGTGCTGCAGAACTTTAATTTCTATCCTTGTCTGTCACTTCTGGATGCTATCCCAAAATCGGTCGTATCTGCACCGACACTAACAGTATTTAAAATTCGGCTGGATGACGTACACATCTAGGTACACTTTGTTACGTAGCACTGTCTCCTTCTTACACCTGCATTGTACCATGGAATTAGTTGATGTTATCTGCGGACGCTGTGGATCCAACCGGATTGCAGAACTACGGCGGAGAAAACAGTAAGTCCTTATTTTCATATTTGAAGTACTAACTGTTTTACTATCATTAGTATCATTATTCTTATACTGAAATCCCACCAACTATCCAACGGGTTGTAATCAAGCCTTCTTAACCCGTATAAGTTCATTGTTCACTGAGATGGCCGCAAAGATGTGAAAGTTGGCTATCACATGAATTCTACTGGTCTACATATTTCAGTCCCAGAGGATTGATGTTACTTGTTTACCAATGTTGCTTAACCTGCTGTGGGAGCGTATGGTCTGTATTAGCACACATTCTTGCACGACTATTGGAAAGTCTGTTGAGCCAAATGCGTGTCCTGTTTCTAAGTTGGAATGCGGATATAAACAGTGCAAGTTCTCGATCTTACGAAGCAACTAGCGTTTATCATAAAACGGAGACTGCCTAGGAATGTATCAAAAATTTTGCTTGATCATAACGGTAAGTTCCACAGTGCACCTATTACTTACCTTATTTAATCCCCTTAACGTTTATGCATAGATATCGCACATGTATTGATATTTAGAATTTGAATAACAAGTTCACACACACTTATTCACCGAACAACAGTTTGCAGCAAATATGGATAAGAACTATAAAAATGCCACTCTCATTGAAACTGAGTAGAATGTAACTCGACGCGAATTTTTCTAGGGCTGCAAAGGTTTATTGAACTGATCCCTCAAAAGTCGAACCATTGACGCACTCTGTTAATACATGTATGTATACCAAATGAGTAAACATATGCTAACACTGTTAAGTGTACAATATCTACAAATAATCATCATCTTAATTTTGCTTGTCGCTAGTCTGCTGAATTTACAACCAATTGCACTTTTCTTCCAACAGATGCTCTCAGTTTAACTCCGCAGAGCTGCTTCATGCATTTGGAGAATCTGAAGACCCTTGCCGTGATATTTGTGGCCCAGTGCCTACATACATAGTGCACGGAAGGTTGTAATAGCATTTGTTGATGAGGACGACACAGAAGAGTTCCGTAGGTGTGTATCCCACCATCAGAACGTTGAACCTGTGTAAATAAGAGGAATCCAGCGGCTGATTACACTTAGGCTGTAATTTTGCTGGAATCCATCCCTAATTACGCACAGCTTCTAGCAATTATTTCATTTTCTGATTGGCTTGCTGGTCCACGTATTGAATGAACTCTGTATTTATATTATATATTCGTGGTATCCATGCTGTTGCAGGCCTACTTAAATTTGATGGGTTCGCAAATTTTGAAAATGTTATGTGTATTATACCTAGTAGAACAATAAATAAATACGCGTTATCAGATGATCTAAGGAAACGTCGATCGCGGAATCAATGAGGCTTTTCGCAATGACCTATAGAAACCGTAGTGTGTGGCTCAGTCATTATTTCGTGGTATATCTCCTAATGGCATCAAGTAAATCTTTATAATTGGCTGCTAAAGATTCAGTTTGTCAAACCTGCAGTACGCAATTCTTAATTGGGTGTTATTTTTATTTTGGTAGCACAAACAGCTTGCGAGGAATATTCCCATAATGGACCTCCTTATATTAAGATGGTTTCCTAAAAGCGTTAGAAAGTTTAATATTTTAGCAGACTAACAAAATAACATTCTCCAGTTAGAACTGCCCCAACTTTCGACTTCGATTTAAAATGACAGAGAAAGTCCAAGCAGAAAATGAAAACGTTGAAGAATCTCCTGTACTCGTGCTTAGCATGGAATAATAAGACATTTACATTTGTAAACCGTTGTGATTGTACATTTACCAATACAAGTACAGGTGTTTCAGATACATGACTAGCATTTTTTATTTGAAACATAGAAATAACCAAATCGAACTTGTAAACAAGTGCATTCATTCATTCCTTTTTCGACTATTCAGCACATCCACATCGAGTTTTAAGTATCACAGATAGTTCTGTCGGGGCGATTTAGGAAATATAAATCTACTGCAAGCGTGTTAGCAATCGTAGTTTCAACAAAAGTAAAACACTTATCGATTCACTGAAGACGGATTCTGCAGCATTGACTACCGGCGATTCCGCACACCTAAGGATTCTACAACTGATAGTTCGGCATAAGTAGCTTCAGTTGCTCACGCAAATGACCAGACATTATGCGCCGGGGACGTAGGACAGCGCCGATTACCAATTCGGCTTCGCACGAGATATTTTTCGTTTGGGTATCAAAAATAACAACCGTTATCTGCTCCCAAGCAACACCGGCCTCGATGTGTGTCAAGATTTTTAATTCGCTTACATCAAATTTCCGCTTGACAAACTGCTGGCTTAATTGTATAAGCAACACCAGAAATCGGTTTGCGGATGAAGAATTCTTTTGGGTAACATATCATCAAACTCTCTGTTTACATGATGAATTATGTGAAAAGATGCTTAATTCATCCTGTAAATGGGTAGCACTGATCTCTAGGGTGCATACCACATTGGTGTGGCTCTTTTCAAAAGTCCCACTCACGAAAGTGATCACGGGGTTAACGCTTTTTCTGATCA
>CALYDF020000571.1:0-37277 GCA_944474145.2 Dicrocoelium dendriticum | reverse complement strand
GCATTTGAAGAAGGATGATGAAACAGAATGGCAAGTGCATTTATGTGGTAGAGAACGGGAATTGATGAACAAAGGTTTATATACACCATAATGAATCTTGTTACTTGAGACTGCATAACACACTACCTTAAAGACCTACTACTCCTCTGATAGGTGAGTCACTATGGCGAGCACTCCAGGCTTCTATTCAAAACATTCACCCTGAAAGAATCAATTAACTCCTTCACGTAGTACAAATACGGCACAAACTAGATTATTACCCCATAAATGATTGCAACTGCGGAGTGAGTGCTCGTATAGCATTACAGCGAGTGCAACAGTTAGTTGCTCAACTTCTCATGGGAGATTCCTCTACACTATCAATATGGAGCGATGCGTTACCTTACAACCTGATCCCTTACGATTTCAGCAGATAAAACGTAACTTTTTCTTATTTTTGCTACCCCAGCCAGAAACATTCATTCATCAATTCCGGTATTGCAACCAAAATAGCTTGTAATCTATCGCACTGGAAACAACATCAACTGGGCAGTAATAAAATGATCAAGACTCAGGCAGTCGTAGAACATATTCATTAAGCGATACTCCGTATTCTGGAAAAGCTTCCCCATGAGGTGCATGAACTGCAGTGGAGGACAACAGTTCAGAAAGCGTTTACTTAATATCTCAGCGTTAATATAACTATTAGTATGAATATACCAAATATGAGGAATGAATATCCCTATGAAACTGGAGCATGTTGGATATGATCGAATTACCCTATTCCCTACTTTTCGTCCTCATTGACTGTTTTAGCTACGATTAACCGGGGCATTAAATGATTTCGATCCTGTTGCCACCAAACATTGTTCATTAATCCTTCCGATTGCATCTGAGGAATGACGCTGCTCTGCAACATTTCCATGTACGAGGAAGCTAAGAAATATTAGACATACCGGACATACAACTGGAAAAGAAAAATGGCCCAACGATTTTCGACCAGTACACCAATCCCAGGCCATGAGCTTCGAGCTTTGTGTTGCAAACGTGAAAGGTTAATGAACAACGTTTCCTTGCAACAAGATTGCGCACCTGTACATTTGGAGAAATCAGTTCGTGCCTACCTGAACGAGATATTCGTTGGACGTTGGATCGGTCGCGGAGGACCGATGGCACTGGATTTGAATCCCAAGGACTTTTCCGATGAGCATACTGAGGCGTAGAATTTATAAAACGAATGCTTAACATATGGATGACTGAACGAGAACAAGGTGAACGAATGCAGGTAGGTTTCATTCGAAACATTAAACAAAGTGCTCACCATCACCATCCAACGAATGCTCCTCTGTAGCCATAAGGACGGAGGACACTTCTAACATCCGATTCCTTGATAGTTACATACATTCCACATATTCCATTTAAAGTAAGTAACGAAATGTATACATGTATATTCTCTATTGTGCGTGGGAAACACCATCAAAGGCCGGATCAATTTGTATAACCAGCAATTGTCTGACTGTGAGGGCCATACTTGTATTCATGACTAAATTGGTATGTTGTCTAGTGGTGCCACCATTGCGTCGGGGCAGACTGAAATCTAAGTACGTTTCCACGTCAAGTAATTCAAGAATTCGTTTTTACGCACCCACGAAGGGTGAGCTTTCAGCTATAACACACACGCGATGGAAACGGTAAAGTGAACAACACTGTAGCCTTACAGTGTGCTCCTGGCAGTATGCTTCCCTTTACCAGCGAAAGCAGAATAATTAGAGCTTACGGATATGTTTGAAGCCAGTCATGAGCTGATACCAGCTTTTGTGACGATAGTAATACGACCACCATCGACCGGTCATCAAATACGGCCAGGCTGTTTTTTACAGCTGCTAGCGCAGTGACCCACTAATCAGTTCGCAGAAAACCCAGTTTCTGGCTAATTTCCTGCGTGAAGCCCGACTACTGATCCATCGAAGCATCACAAGTTTAATGCGGTTGTGGTGTTTGGCTCAATTTCAGTTGTCACAGCCGAACGGCTCGGTGTGCACTGCGATCGTAAGCACACATATGGCGTGTGCGTCCCATCTCAAACCAGCAGGCAAAACAATTTACGCTATTGGAGAGATAGGAAACCAGCATACAGAAACACGTCAACACCTGAGTGCAATCGCTAATATACCAATATACAGGCATGTTAGCGCATTGTGCAAAGCTTTTAACGTGACACATTTTCGAAATCACTTGCAGTGCAAGGCCAATGACGCCATTTTGGCGTCATTTATAATCTCATTCCTCATGGGACTTTAGCCAGTGCGACACCGGTTGGAAGTTCCGAGCATAAGCGACAGACAGTCCGATGAAGTTGGTCGAGCACCACTAACTGTTTTGTATTGATACCCATCTAGGTAACTTCGATGATTGCTCTCCAAACTGAAACCGTCCAATGAGCAACTTGTGATGCCTGTCTACGGAGGAGATCCTAGCTGCCACAGGATCCGAAGCTTACGCCGTAACCAGTGCGGACAAACATAGTAACCAGCACATGAAGCGGTCTATACTTAACGATCGCTAACCGCTACCTGGTAGTGGCATATTTCAGTGGCCTAACCATGGTTGCCTAGACAGGCAATCTTCTAACTGATATTCCGCTGTCCCTTAGGTCTAAGGGAGTGAGGCAGGCCTGCATTTGCGGTTGGTCAGGCTTGCGCCGTGGCTTGGACACGGCACACCCAGACCTGAATCAGCAATGCCTGCTAGGCGGTTAGACAATTTCGTGCGGTTGTAATTGAGACAACCATGTGGGACATTGTTCTCATTGAAGTTGTTAGACCAACCTGAAGCTGAACAACGAAAGTTCAATGGGTGTTTACTTCTATCACAGTTGTTGACTAATCAAAAACCAAGAGGATTCCAAGTGTGGCGTTGACACGCCGTTAGTGAGTGTTCGTTTGTCTCCACACCCATGGGCGAATTTGTTAATCAGTTATCGCTTCAGCGTCTCTATGTATGGCGTATTTTAAAGGTCATAGGAACCTATGTTTTCATAGGATAATTAGGCTTTACTTCGCTATGGTTGCCTATATGTGTTGAGACGCTTTGACAAGTGACTCTCCGAATGGAACCATTAGAAGCACAGTCAAAGCAGATGGAACCTCCCTATTACGTCCAGGAATTGAAATGCCATCCTCATGACATCGGCATTACTCAACAAACAAACACTTAAAGGGGTTACAATGACTACCGTATTTTTACATGCCACATTGTCCTGCTAGAAAAGCGGAAAGGCCGATAATTATTGGCGATGCATGCGTTTTACTCTGGTAACTCAGGTGAGTACTTGGTACAGACGAACACTGTTGTATCACCCACGGGCGTTCCTACAATGTGTTTGCAATCATTTACAAAGGCAACTGCGCCCACTAATTCGGCTATGGACCACTGTTTCAACCGGTCTTAGAAGCACTCATGTGTACACGCCGCGACACACATTGTTATCGACTTAGCAACTACTCGGGAACATTTTGCCATTGAAAAGTAGGTACTTCCGGAGGCATTGTTGAATGAGAGAATTGCTCCAAATCGTATGCTTACACAATGTATGCGGTGCTTGTTGGCAGTTCATATCAGGGCCGTACGGTCACCTGGTATTTCAAGCATTAATCACTTGAAAGGGAAGTGTAAATATCATGTTGAAACTCAGGATTGACATGTATTTTGCGACCTTTAAATACCGGCAGATGCATGGGCACTGATGCCGTAACTCATTACCGAAGTGGCGTACAGGTGTGGAGACGAAAGAACACTTACTAATGTCGTGTCACCCCCACACTAGGAACCATCCTCGTTGGAGCAATGTCTACAGATCCACTGATAGTCTTACCCACCCAGCGCAATTGATCTTAGTATACAATGCGCCGACTATATCAGCAATACGTAGCAACACTATTCACATGAGTGTACAGCCAACTGGAACAACACAGCACAGGAACCTTGTAGCTGTAAAGGCTTTACCATTTCTGTTTGCGAACAACGCCTAGCTTTACCTCCTTCATACGAAATACTGCATTGTTTCTGATTACCTCACACTGCCTTAACAATCACCGCATCGCCTAAACGAAATCACAAACGTATCGATCCTCCAGATTGCTCGTTTCAGCCTCAACGAAAACAACCAATCCGCTTCTTATTACCACTCACTTAGATGTCATCTCGCTCGCGTGCTAGTGGAACCGCCTTACACCAGATGGGCAGCACGACTAACCACGTATTATGTCTCCGATTGGCTGATCAACCTTTACACCCTAGAAGTGTGCTGGTACACCGATTGCGATCAACATGGGCGATCGACCAACCGAGCCAATTGTACAGCGAACCCGCAAGCCTACTAACAGCCAGCATGTAGTTTTTAACAAGACAATCGTTCCAAATTGTGCTCTTGTTTAAAATTTACCAGCACTTTCTGTGCTGCACCAATGCTCGCTTGAAGGAAAGCCGCGACGTTCTCTCTGAAGGCATACCGTCCAATAGACTTGACCGAAAGAGTCCATACGACTGCACGCGCGCACAGCGTCACACTTGTTAGTCTTCCCTTTGGTGTGACCGCAGACTCGACCCCAAAATTGCATCCGTGGTATGCGGCGGACTAATGTAGTCCAGAGCACACGAGTTTACTGGGCTACCAACTGAAGCGATCGATATTACTGGTTCACCAGCGGCTTCCTTGTCTTGTCGAGGGTGCTCAGCCAATCCGAGACATAATACGTGATTGGTCACACTGGCAATCTGGCGAGCGAGAGACATCTATGTGAGGGATGCTAAGAAGTGGATTGGTAGTTTTTTAAGAATGCAACCCTTGCAGGCTGTTGGAAGAGAAAATTTGAAGGCTTACACGAGCGAGATGACGTCAAATTGAGTAGTGATAAGTAGCGGATTGGTTGATTGTCTTGAGGTTGCAACTTGCAGGCTGCTGGAAGCTTGGTAGACTTTTGGGTTGACTGCACGCTCGCTTCCTTGCTCGCTTGCCTCTCTGGCCACATGTGATGCTGTATGCAGTGTGATCGTGCCATTGCGAACAATCCGGTAGATCGATAGGTGTGCGATTTCGCTTAGGATATGCGTGTGATTATTAAGACAGTGTGAGGTAATCAGAAACAATGCAGCAATTCGAATGAAGGTAAAGCTGGGGCTTCTACGCAAATAGCATTTTTAAAGGCTTTACAGCTACAAAGTTCTCGTACTGTGTTTTTTCAGTTGGCCGTACACTCATGGGAATAGTGTGGCCACGTATTGCTGATGTAGTCGGCGAATTGTATACTAAGGTCAAATTCGCTGTGTAGGTTAAATCATCAGTGGATCTGTAGCCATTGTTCAAAAGAGGAGGGATCCTAGTGTGGCGGTGACACGACATTAGTGAGTGTGCGTTCGTCTCCACACCTGTGCGCCACTTCGGTACTCAGTTACCGCTACAGGACCCATGGACCTGCCGTTATGTTAAGGTCGTAAGATGCAGGTCAATCCTGCGTTTCGACATGATATTTATACTTCACTTCCAAGTGATTGATAAGCTTGAAATGTCAAGTGACCCTACGGCCCTTACATAAGCTGCCAACGAGCATTGCATACGCATAGTAAGCATAGAGTATGGAGCAATTTTCCTCATTCAACAATACCTCCGGATTTGCCTACTTCCAACAACAAAGTGTTTCCGAGTAGTTGCCATTCGAAAACAATCTGTGTCACGGCGTGCACACATGACTGCTTCTAAGACTAGCTGAAACAGTGGTCCATAGCAGGATTAGTGGACGTGTTGCTTTTATAAATGAATGCAAACACATTGCAGTAACGCCCGTGGTGAGACAACAGTGTTTGTCTGTTCCAACTACTCACCTGAGTGACCAGAGTAAAATGCCTGCGTCGTCAATAATTATATGTCTTGCGTTCTTTCTAGCAAGATGATGTGGCATGTATAAGCACTATAGTCATTGTAGCACATTTAGGTGCTTCGTTGTTGAATAATGCCGATTTCATGAGGATAGTTGCTAATCTATGGACGAAACAGGGAGGTTCCATCAGCATTGACTGTGCTTCCAATGATTCCATTTGGAGAGCCACTTGTCAAAGCTTCTCAACATGTATGGGCGATCATATGGAAATGAAGCGGAATCATCTTAGAATACATACGTTCCTATGATCTTTACATAATACCATACATGGAGGTAATGGAGCGATAACTGATTAAAAAATTCGCCTATTGGTGTGGAGACGAAGGATTACTCACTAACGTCGTGTCAACGCCACACTTGGAATCCTATTAGTTTTTGTTGAGTCATCAACTGTGATGAAAGTAAGCAAACTTAGAATTTTCGTTGGTCAGCTTTAGTTTGGTCTACCAACTTCCATGGGAACAATGCTCCCCATGATCGTTGCACTGACAGTCGCACACAATTGTCTAACCGCCTAGCAGCCATTGCTGATCTGCGGATTACCAGCGGAATACCAGTTAGAACATAGCCTGTCTACGCCACCAAGGTTGGACCGCTGAATAAGCCACCACCAGTTAGCCGCTAGCGATCACTAAGTATAGACCGCTTCATGTGCTGGTTAGTATGTCTATCCGCACTGGTTATGTCTTAAGCTTACCGCTGAATGAAACCACCACCAGGTAGCCGCTAGCGATCACTAAGTATAGACCGCTTCATGTGCTGGTTAATGTGTCTGTCCGCACTGGTTACGTCTTAATCTTCAGATAATGTGGTAGCTAGCATCTCCTCCTTTGACAGGCCGCACAATTTGCCTATTGGTCGGTTTCGGGTTGGAGACCAATCATCGCGGTTTACTTCAGATGGGCATCAAGGCAGACCAGAAGGTAGTGCTCTACCACTTTCATTGGAGTGTCAGTCGCTAATGCTGGCGGCTTCTATCCGGTGTCTCATTGGTTTATGTCCCATGACCAATGAGAGTGTCAAGGACGCCAAATCAGCGTTCTTAGCCTCCCTAACTTGGAAGTACGTCACGATATTTCGAAAATGCACCACGCTAAATGCTTAGTACGGTGTTCAAAATCCACATATTCATTAAAGTCAAATGAGTGTAGGCCTATGCATCATTTGTTAGGCTCTGTTGCAACATCAGATTTAGCCGACAATAACGGAAATTAACCTCGTAATAGCTATGATTGGAACTAGCCTATTACTTCTTTTTCGCGGCGCCGTTACTGTGTCATCCAGCAGATGGATGTGCATTCAGAAACGATTTTATATTCAGCTACAAACCACATGAAAGCGTAACAATTTTATCTTGGCATAAATGCCGCACACAAAATGAGACACATGCAACATCAGATAATCGTGTGCATTTGAAGAATAATTAGTGTATATGCATGAATGAGCTGGGAAATATAACTGGCCGTTTGATTGAACAAAATGGAATTTGGTATGTGTTCTTATTTAGAGCTGTGACGCATAATTTTGCTGCATGCATGTGGCTATTTCCACGTCGTCGATTGGCACTAACTTAACAAAACGTGTGCAGACGTTCAGCGGTAGGGCGCGCTCTGGTATTTCTATTATTCTCCTGGAAATTAAACCCTTCATGTAGGTGGTTTCTTCGCAATACCCCGCTCAGCTACCGCACCTATATTGTTGGCCATTTTCATTTCGGTTTTTGATGAAATCGCGCGCTCTGTTATATTCCTACATGACTAGACTGCAATCCTCGAAGTGCAGCTCAATAGTTCTTTTGGGATCTGTTTGCGACGCTTTTTAGATCAAGATGTGAATCAAGGTAAGTAAATACTTCACACTGGCAGATTTTAAGACATAAACAAAACCCCATTTTCGCATCAACTCTGTGGCATCTATGCATCCACAATAGGTAAACGCGATGGAAGAGAGAACTGTGATCACAAAACCGCACATTATATAGAATTGCATTTTCTGGACGTTGGCTGAACGTAATTGTCCCCACTCACCCAATATGCATGCATTTGTAACCGTATGTAAGCTTCAGTTTGTTGAATGCTTGGTAAAATCCTTCCGACGTATTTGTTTAATTGACTTACAGATCAGTATGTTGATATAGGTAAGCTGTTATTCAGCTGTTGGACAATACCTCTGCTTCCGTTGCATGAGGAACACATCGCAACCGGATAGTTGTATGCCATTCATCTATGTCGCCCATATTATGGTTGGATTTAGATGGTATATGTCTCGGTGGTACCTGACAAATATGTTTGCCGCAGCCCTGCCATAAACCGATTTATTCTGGTAACATAATTAGAAATCAGAAAGTTTGGTTGTTCCATTGACAAAAATCGGTTTCTGATCTTTACTTCTTCTTTTATTTATCACCCATTCTAAATTGACATAGGTGAGTTTTATCACATAAGTGAATATAGATATATTAGAAATTGTATGGTCGGGAGAAAAGTAGAAAAATCTCACATATCGTTATAATGGTACAGACAGTGCCAGTGGAAGCAGATTAATGGGTTAGTGGGATAGTGTACTTCTGAATATTTAACGAGTAAGTTTGGAAGCAAAGGAAGTCAATGGCTGGAGTTGATCAGTGTATCATAAGCCATTATGGTATCTTTCCAGGGCACGGAATGCGGCCGCCTTGCATTCAGACCAATTAATTCCAATGGATTTGGACCAGATGTTATATTCCTTCAGGGTTATTACCTTACACTTTGCACTATATTTGCTAGAATTTTTCTATTTCTTGCTGTTTGCACTTTTTAACGAACACCTATGGAAATATGGATCTATCAAACGGTTCAAGCCTTCTACTCGAACAGCCGATATATAGGATGCCCACTTTGTCTACTTCGGGATTCGGAATCATATAATGTTCCCTGCCACGATGACAATCTAACCCAAATGAGGGTGACGCATTGCAAATTTTGCAATGAAACCACGTGACAAAAACCAAGGCATGACTCATTGTGAATATTTGCTTGGATTTGCTGGAAAGACGGATGCAAATGTACCGCCGTGCTAAGATACTAGCGATACACAAGTTTATGTTCGGTCAACAGCTTCTCGTACCTAGCCGTCTGTTCACACATTGTTTTCATGAATTGCTTTTCAATTCAGTCTGATTCTGAACTGGCCGTACCGAGAATTATTTTCTACTAGCATGTAATATCCGGTAAATATGTTGCCGAAATTGGCCACAAATAATCGGATTGGTTGAAGTTGAACATGGATTGCATTCGCGCTGTTGTAACGGCGGATAGCTTTCCAAATACCATGAATGGCAATCTGATTTAAATCCACACTAAGCAGGTCCTGGTGTAGTTGCTACTTATCAATCATTGCTGTTGCAACACAACCGGTTAGTAAAGAATATGTAGTGAAATTACAATACAACTGGTGTATTGATACAACTGGATGTACCATTGACTTTTGTGTTCTTCTAACGTTTTACATCTCAATGCCCTTCAATCCCCGCAACACTAAGACGTGAATCCACGCACCGAAATAAATGATGTTCGAAGAAACGTTTCGTACATTGTCTGTATCTGGAATGTCGCAGATAACCGACATGATTATCCAACGAATGAATTGTGTGCCTCTTAAATACCAGGGAGCAAAGCGTCGGCTCATTCCGGACATGAAGATTTAAGAGCGAATGGAAAATTACAGTGGAAATGCAGACATTCATTAGACGATAGGTCATTGGTGCCCGCCCAACATCACCTTAACGACAAACGTAACGCGCATACGTTCGGTTGTACTATTCCGAACAGTTGATAGGGAGGTTAACTTTGTTTCACTAAAAGCTGGCTAAAACCTACTGCGTACTCATGGGCTTCATTGCAATGACGGGTTTCGATGAGTAAACTAAGTGTCATTAATCCGCCCAACGTAAATAGTATACTATTCGATGCAGTGACTTTCTTGATACATTCCATTTTACTCCGCTTTCCGTCTAGATGATGGTGGCTACAGGAGACGACCAATCGCTAAACGTGGTAAGTCTGGGTAGTGTAATAAAAACTACATAAAACTTTGTCAACCCAATATTATCAGTGAATATTTTCGCAGGTAGCTGATCATTACATGTGGTGAATGGAAAATTGCCAACTGCAGGCAAATGATCTTCAACCAGTGCGTGCGTGCTGGCGAAACTACAGAGAGGTATTTCGAAAGAACCGTAGTCAGCTAAAGCGAGATCTACGAATACCATATTTGGCATGATGTTTTGTCACACATACCGTGAGATGGAACTGCGTTCCAGGACTGGTACAAGCGAATGAAGAAGAATTAATGGCGGCGTTCCAACTGGCTGAATTGCGCTTGTAGTTTAGATGCTTGGCTTTCAGTTTGGTGTAATGCCAAATTTCGAGGAGGAAGCGCGCGATCTCGTTGGTTGGATTCAGAAGGTGCTTTGACAACACAGGGTCTATATTGAGGCGCAAATACCGAGTGTTTAATTTTTTCTAAAGTAAACTATATGATTATGCAGCATATAAAACAATCCATAATCAGTTTTCTATATGTTCATTGCAATGTACCGAAACAATCAGGATGTTGTTTTCCTTGGCAGTTTGGGACCGACCACGTCAACGTAAGTGCTTGCAATGGTTCACATGTGAATTCGACTAGGGGCAACTGATGCAAATTGGAAACTGACACGCGTAAAGTCATCGCTTAACTTGTCCTACATAATAATCGGGATAACGTCTACCAACGCAGTGGAATACGTTTTAAAATATTTGTTTGCGAGCTGCTGAAACCACCGAGAGTTTAGTCTGACGGTATTGCGCCCATTTTGCCAGAAGTGACACAATGAATTTGCATGTGGCATGTTGGTTCCTGACAAAAGATATGGCTAGTCAACTGGGCTAGATAGAATTGGACACAGTTACTCGTGGCTCTGCTGCTTTACCAAGTTATATCACTGACCTCAGTGTTGTGTTAGGAATCACCTTACCCGGAAGCGAAAATTGTGCATCAGGTTTTCATCAATAGGCCACCAGAAGGCACTAGTATTTAACGCCATGGATTGCTGGGTTATTAGTCAGCGTTTCTATGTCAGATGAAAGCACTCTATCGAATATGGATGCCCGGTGTTTTGACAACCACATAGTAGGTGATCACTGATTCTGCCATGCAATGCAACGTCTTGGTAGCATATTCCACTATGGTTACACGTAAGCCTTTCATATGTGAGAGAGATTGGTTGAAACGACCCAAATCTTATCTGAAATGGGCGGTTATCAGGAGAGATTCTATTAGCACTAACCAAATCCGACTGCCATGGCTACCGTTGTTAACTTTACTCTATTTTATTTGTATTATTATTAATGGGGATACATTTATATGTAGTAGCTTATCCCTATATGCAAGCACATCTGGTCTTGATGAAACACATATTAGCACAGCGTGTGAAGCTTTTTCAATTAAGTGTTTTATAATATACCTTCATTGCAACGCTAAGTTCCGAATAGCTTGCAACCTGGTTAACTCATGGCATTACGATCCGCACTATGTTCTCAATAGCAACCGGTCATATTTGATCCTTCACACAAGCTATTTAGATACATGTTTATTGCACGCCGGATATACTAAAGTGCATACGTAATTTTGTATAACAATGCTCTATGCAGACTTGAGAAGATTACGGAAATATTTAGGGCAGCGCTGGCGTGCCGGAATGTCAATAGTCTAATGCGCTTTCTGGATTCGTTTACATGTAGCGACGAAAGATTAAAAGAATAACTGGCCCCAAAACACTTAATTTCATAAACAAGTAAAGGCTTTCAATTTACTTTTATCCCTTCATCACGTAGGTTTTACTAACAACTTCAGTAAATAAGAATTTGATAAGCATGAATTACAACGGTGAGGTAACATTCACAATTAACTTTTCCACCAAAAGGATTTATATAATGGAGCTTGTCATATGAGGATTTGCTGCTATAAGCAACCCAAGTTGCTCCAACAAATATAATGGTCATCACTGACGCACGGAGCAGCATTTGGAGAGACGCTATGTTATCTAAGTACAAACCTGATTGCTACGCATTTCGACACCAATGCTTCCATTTGCGCTATGCTCGGTGGAATTTGCTTGCGCGGAATTAACAATCTAAACATAAGGGGGTCGAATACGGGAAACAACTGCGATCTTTGTTTGCTGTCTGTGAATCATACAAAAACGCATTTTTGAATGATCTTGATTCAACCCAGGAATTAATTGCCCTGCCATAATGATGAGACGTTTGCAGAGAAATTTACCACTTCTGATTTAAAGCATATTTTGGCTCCATAAAACAAAGTGCTGTGAACGGATGAACTCCGTTGGTGGCTTGAAGTGATAAACATGTTTCACTGAATAGTAAACACAAGGTAGGCTGCGGGATAAACAAATGAAATTATTCAGTATTAAAGGCTACGAAATTGCTGTATTTACCATGCAGAAAGAAATTACTTTTATTGTACGCCTATATCTGATTCCATTTAAATTGCATGAATTATTGTATTCAAGCAAATTATAGGATTTAATTTCATGCTTGAATTCCGTGTTCCCTTAAACGATAAACTGGTACAAATTTATAACCCTGATGCATGATTCATAAATACAATGTCCGTTACATTTGTTTGTTTCAGCACGGCCTTACTATCCTCAATTCGATTAACCAAATTGACAACGTTCGAAGCTTCATTTTCTGAAGGAGAATTTGGAGTTCGTCGTTATCCTTCACTTTTGCTAATTGCAACTCGTGGCCTGATATCCTCAATATAACATTTGTCAACTCTGCCCTCCATTTTGCCATCATCATTGTGCTGTTAGTCACGTGGAAATGTGGCTTTATTTGTTTGCATCGCATTCTTTGCCCTGCCATCTAATAGGTTGGATCCGCTCTGCTTCATTCTGCACAGATTCCACTGTGTATTTCACCCATGGTGGTTGGTTTTGAACGGTGAACGCATTGGTGTCCAATGCTAATTCGTGTTACGCATGCGGAACAAAGGCACATGACACGAACTACCGGCGAGAAGTGGTTGTCCATACCATTTCTCACTAGCTAACATTCTTAACGCAATTGTCTGCATCCTTGGTGCAGAAGCTATCATTCTTAGTGCAGAAGCCATCATTCTCAGTGCAGAAGCTATCCTCATTTATGTCGTGGCTTTCATAAGATAATCATCAGACGTTGTACTGCGTGGGCTGAGGCTACCAACCAATAGAATTCGACATAGCGTAGAGACTGAACACAGTTACGCGCAGAATACTCACGCTTCCGGAGGTGGGTAGGAAAACTGTGAGACTTGGGTGAGACTAGCGTGGTCCAACTCAAATGGACGTCAATTGAGACTTTACTAACCAGAGCTCAGCCGGTGCACAGAGTGCGGCTGGACAATTGGGGTGTCTGAGACATCCATTGGAGCGCGCACAGTCCCTGAGGAAAGGGAAACGCGTGCGCTCAGTGCACCGTGTAAAAACCAGAAGTATATTCAAGCCCATTATGCAAGTAAGCAAAAGGATCTCAGAAGGAAGGACGCAAGTGATGCACGCAGGATAACAATGCACAACCCTTGCTGTCTACTAAAACGGTACTCTAATCAACAGGCGCAGTTAGGTTGCCTCGTTTTTGTGTGCATTTAATCTAGTTCCGTTGGATAGTTGAAGGCGCAGTAGAAGCTACCGTTTTACCTCGAAGACAAGTTATCCGTAACATTAGGAGCAGAACGATCTCCGTCGCAGCAGAGCGGATACCAAACACTAGACGTAACTTCTTGCTTTATGCGATGAAATATCACATTC
The DNA here is from genome assembly GCA_944474145.2 of Dicrocoelium dendriticum. NCBI lineage: Eukaryota > Metazoa > Platyhelminthes > Trematoda > Plagiorchiida > Dicrocoeliidae > Dicrocoelium > Dicrocoelium dendriticum. The sequence goes on along the minus strand of CALYDF020000571.1, from coordinate 23,528 downwards.
GTGACGGATCCACAGGTCTAAGTTGAATGTGGGGTAGAAGATAATCATATTGCAATATTTCGCCACCCCCTCCCCACAGGTCAAATCTGGTCGTTAAATTTCAGAAACCATGAGCATGTTCCACTGCAGCGAGACTACTCCATCTGGGGGAAATAGAACACAATGTCGCTTGATGTGTGCTGTCTAGGTCCAGTCAATTTTGTTGATTGTTTCGGTTGCTGACACTGCAGAATACCAGGTTTCACACAGTTTGGTTGTAAGAAATAACAAGCTGCGCGTCACTCAATTTGACTTTAATTGGAGAACCGCGGCGAAATTGTTTCTCACGTAAGTTCTATCAAGGCCGCTGTCAAATACAATCCCAGTAGTGGTGCATAATGTTTGAAATATGAGTACTAATGATGCAATAATCTCAGAGATTGTGAGTCAACAGTTTAGAAACTGACCTGCAAATCCTCGGTATCCACCAACTTTAAAAGTCATACACACATTTATCTTGTCATAATCATTATGCACCAGATGAAAAAATATTAAATATAGTGTTATGTTGCTCGGCAATTGAAATGAAAGGAATTCAGTTTTTCCCTCACGTCCAGAAGACCTGCACGCATGCTCGTGTGTCGGCTATGCATTACGTAGGAGGGCGAAATATCAACTTCACCCTGTGCGTCTGTGAATATATACGTTTTCAGACCTTTTGTAGAATACTGTTCCTGCTGGCAGTCAGATTCATTATTAACATTCGCAGCTGCGAAAATTGATGTGGTTGGCAGGTCCCAGTTTATTTCTGCTGTGTGACATGTTTGAAAATAATAATCAACCAGATGCCTGTCAGCGAGTTTTCATCCAAACAAATACTCTGAGAGAGTGTCCACAGCAATTGCGTTTGTAGGAGGCACAATGCGCTCAGTTGTCTCAGATCAATTTTGCATTGTTCTCTCAGAATCTATATCGGCAATACAAGGAAATCCCGCTTTGAAAAGAGGGATGGTTGAGTTCTGCACGTCCCTCCAGTTAGAAGTCAAGTAGAACAAGAGGTCTAATAAATATACTCGTTTCACGAAATCAGTTCTGGACATATATTTGTGGGATTCCATGATCATTATATGATGGAGCATTGCACATTTTCTAAAATTCAATTTAAGCGCAAGAATGAGCCTTGGTCGTAGGGTCGAAGTAACACAGTGGTGTTGGGTGACAGGAACTGCAATTTGATAATAAGTAGGTGGAATTAGGAAAGGCAACAGCTATATCGAGAAAACGTATGATGTTGCGTTTGTTTAATTTTGCTGTTAAATCTTCGGAAATAGTTGCAGTCATCCATGCCTTTTTAGTATCCTAGTAAACTGCTGATAGTTCTTCACATTGCTTTTTCAAAAATTCGAGTGTTGGGTGAATTTAAATCACTGCAGCCGGTTCTAGCCTCCCCCAATGTGGTAGTGCACAGCATAACTGTGATACGCGCCTTGATTCTTTGCCCACCTGCGCATTTCTACTCTTTTACACAAAGCCTTTATCCTACGTCGTTCCGAATAGCAAAGCACTTTCATGTGAATTAAAACGTTTTGAGCTGTGTAGCCGGAACATATTTCGAGCAATTTTTCTGCCTAGTCGGATGCAGCACACCTATCCGAGTCACCGCTTTCGCCCGATTGCTTACCAACACAAGATCGTCTACTGCTGAAAGCCTGTAGGCAACTGTTTGATGATGTAAAGTCTGTGTTTTGTAATTCTTTTGAGAAGTTAATGTTCGTTCTTGAATCACGTGTCCAGATAATGGAATTTTCCCGTCAGTGCTGACTAGCACTGTTTCCAGCAAGGTGCGTTCATATCTTCGTTACGCAGTTTGCTGAAATTCTTTCAATACATTCTTGGTGTGTGGTTCACATGGTTGGCGGCATCCGGTTTCGGATTTGTCTGTCACTGTGACATGCCACAGGACGCCTGCGCCTACAGAGGAACCAAGGATGGCTTGCGCTGCACCACCCACAGCTCCATCCACACACCGCATGTCCAGTGTAAACCCGAAGGAATAAGACCGGGAGGCATATGGATGGTAGCCACGTTTCATCAACGGAGCCGGCCCACACTCCTTCACAGGCAAGCACAAGCACACTGCATTTGGGAATCAAGCGCACACAAGGCGGTCGCTGGACCGAAGTTCGCTCCACACTGACTGCATGGAACCACTCTTTGATCCTAACAGGGCCACAAGGACCGTGCACCCTGTCCCCTTCAGCAACGACCAACTGTCTCCTGGAGCCAGTATGGACGAGCTAGTAGGTAATAGACAGGTAGGCACCTTGTCAACATTCACATCAAGTGCAGCCACACCTGGGATATCAAGCAACAGCCAAACAGTTGAGCGAGAAAGGGAGAGAGAAAAAGGGTAAAACCCCGATTAATGCATAAGGAAACGGTGATATAAACCTTAATTAAATAGCATATGTAATAAGTTGTTTACAAACAAATCCTAGCTAAGTGCACGAGGTCAGGAAGTATAGTTCACGGAATGTCACGAACACAAAAATGTTATGGAAATCGAATACAATTGGCTTAGGCGATGTGTGCAAGTTAATGGAATAGAGTACAGGGAGATATTTATATGACAGAGAAAAGCATTAAGGCAAAAACTGTAAACCCACCACCACCTGAAATATAGACACTTAGCATGCAAGCACACAGTTAGTAAATCGAATTCAGCGTGCCTACAAACGCTGTGCCGGCTCGCCGTAATTCTCTGCAGGACCCGTCGTCGCTTCTATAGTGGACATAAATGGCATAGCTCATGGCCCACTAGACATTTATATGAGAAAGAAAGGCATTAGGACAGAACCGAAAACCCACCACCTGAAATAAAGAAACTTAGCATGCAAGCATGCGGTTAGTAAATCGAATTCAGCGTGCCTACAAACGCTGCGCCGGTGCTGCCTACGTTCCCTGCAGGACCCGTCGTCGCTTCGGCAGTGGTCCCGAGTGACCTCTCTCATGGCTCATTAGGCCTGCCTGACTAAGGCACTCGCGACCGCATGTTCTACAACACCATGCGCTCGATGTCGATAGAGGGCAATTTATTGATGCTTGCCGCTTCCGCACTTGCCGCTTCTTTTCTGCATGCATGAGGTCTTTCTCCCGCACTTCAGCAACTGCCTTCGTGATTAGACGGCGCCATGCACCACGATTAACCGCCTTCGATACCCATGATCTGCAATTAAGATTAGAACGTGTGAGGCTCACTTTAATCATGTCCTGGTAACGTAACTTTGGTTTCCCAGCATGCCGCTTCCCAATACTCAGCTGACCGTATAAATGTTGTTTCGGTATCCGCGCCGAATCCATATGGCTCACATGACCGAGCCATCTCAGGTGTCGCAGTAAAAGTATGCCATCCACTGCATACATCCCACTTCGGGGCAAAACTTCCGTGTCCGCAACTCTGGCGCCCCAGCCGATCCGCAAAATGCGTCGCAGACACTGCTGATGGAACCGCTCGAGATATCGCACATCCCGACGGTACATCGTCCACGTTTCACTGCCGAATAGAAGAACGGACCGTACCATGGATTTGTACACCATCAGCTTCGGGCCAACGGAAAGCTGATGGTTGTTCTACACTCGGTACTCAAGCTTCCCGAATGCCGCTGCCACCTTCGACACGCGAATAAGCAACTCAACGTGTATCTGCTGATCAATCGACATCATACTCCCAAGGTAGCAAAAGCGGGAGGTGGTTTCCAATAGTTCAGCATCAACGCTGATTGGCGGCAATATAGAGGATTGCACCTACGGTGAGCGCTGAAAGAGACAGACAGTTTTGCTTGTGTTGATGGTGAGCCCAAATTTGGCCGCTGTCAAAGCCAGAGCACTAGTCATGTGCTGCAACTCATCCGCGCTGTGTGAAAACAATGCACAGTCACCAGCAAACAGCAACATACGTATAGTTGTCTCACAGACTAGATTTCTCGCACCGAAATGACGGATGTTCAGCAACCCACCATCAATACGGTGCTCCACGCGAACACCGTCAGCACAAGCGGCATCGAAAGCACAAGACAACATTGCATGAAGATATATATTAAACAGGACAGGAGCTAAGACATAGCCTTGCTTCACACCAGTGACAACTGCAAAGTCATCCGAGGTCTCTCTAATCAGCTGCACCCTCGCTCGCATACCACTGTGCAGACATTCAATTAAGCTTACAACATTACACGAGCAACCCAACTTACCCAACACCAGCCACAATGCCTTGCGGTTCACCGTAGCAAATGCCCTGGTGAAATTAAGTAAAAGCGAGTACAATAGCTGATGTCGTTCTTTGCACTTCTTGCAACTGACGAGCCGCAAAACCCATATCTATAGTGCTGCGACCCGAACGGAATCCACATTGCTCTTCCGGCACCTTAGGTTCCACAACCTGACTCACGAGGCGATTGAGCAGGATTCGGGCAATCATCTTGCCCACACAACTCAGCAAGTTGATGCCACGATAATTCGTGCAACATTGCTTGCTACCTTCGCTCTTGTACAGTGGTAGCACAAGGGCATCCTTCAGCTCAGGAGGCACCTCCTCCTCAATCCACACGCGTTGCACCAAGTGGTGCAGCGCAGTCAACAACGCGGGTCCACCGTGTTTCAGTACTTCAGGTGGGATCCCGTCACCTCCGGCACATTTGCCGTTTCGCAGCTGAGCAAGTGCTCTCTGCGTCCCATCCAGTGTCGGCGTATCCGCCAGATCCGCCTTCACATCGTGCTGCTTCAGGCCGTTCAATGTGTGGTTTACATAGTCCCTTATATATGGCAGACGAAGTGCACACTGTTCAGCGGTGACTTACTCGCTCTTGCCCTTGCACCTGTGCATGAAACTATCTAATGTGCTTGACATTGGTCAAACTACGAAATGGGCCGGACACGTCTGGCCTGCAAATGTTTCCAATGTTCTCGTACGCATGGCTAACGTTATGTGCTGACCAGCACACGGAATCAGCAGATAGCAAAGCAACTTCGAGTACAGAAGTGGCAGCCTACAGCCGCAGTGCCATTGCCATTGTCTTAGACATATAAACATGGACATGACTAATGATGGCATATTCGCCATTTGGCCAGCCAACTTGTCGCTTCTGGTTTTCTCAGGCATTGCGTAGAGATTTGTGTACCTTGCGACAGTGAGTGTTTTCGAAGGATTCGATTAACGACCCAAGGTTTGTCTTTTATAAGCTTTTCATTGCTTACTACCTTTAGTTTAAGCTAATCGCGATAGAACAAAGAGGAACACGCATTTATCATCCGGCTGACGTGAAGGCTATTATACTGAAGACCTATGAGGAAGGCGACCACTGGAAAAATGTTTCATCTGTGTTGCAGGTAAACGTGAAGACCTGTCGCAATTGGATTAGAAAATTGGAGTTGTATGTGCCGAAAAGTACTGCTACCGTGCCGCGTCGAACGTATCTGTCAGAAAGTCACGTTGAATGCCTTGTTGAATGGGTTGAATCGGAGCCAACCTTGACATTAGAAACTCCTCGGTTACGACTGAAGGTTTAGTTCGAGTGGGAGGCAAGCGTCAGTATCATTGCTCTCTACCTAGACGGTCGGCTCATGACAATGATGGAGGTGCGTTCAATACCAGAATTTATGATTACCATGGAGAACAAGAGGCTAAGGAAGGTTTACGTCCTGACACTGTTGAGGATGGAGGCTGAAGGACAGAGAGCAGTATGGATGGATGAGACAAACTTCATTCTGTTCTCCGCGCGCACAAGGGGTCGACCGGCACGCGGCACCGGTGCACTGTGTACGGTGTCCAACATTCGGGGACAAAATTTGCCCCTAATAAGCGATGACCGCGGAAGGATTGCTAGGGTTTTCCGTTCTAAGGGCAATTACAATGAGGAAGGATGTGCGCGCTCGTTGCGGCAAATGCTTGATACGGAAGGTAGACATTTGTCGGACAGCTGTGTTCTTGTTTGTGAAACCGCTACATGCCACAATAATCTGAAGCGTATTTTTCAAGAGGAAGCTTTCACCTCGGGAACCGTGCTACGACTCGCACCGTATTCTCCACAACTGAAACCCAATGGAGGGATTTGGAGCATCATTAAGGCGTACGTTAAACAATAACTGAGGAGGAGATACAGCGAAATGCTACAAGGAGATCCAGCTGGTGTTTTGAGCAAGACAGAGTGGAGGATGAATATTTTGGTGCAGCACGCGCTGGTGGAAGCACGCGCTTGCGTGACACTGAGCCACTGTCAACCAAAGGTGCATCATGTAAGGCAAAAGCATGCTGCCGTTTTACGCCCACTTGATCTGTAAATACTTCAACATCACTGATAAATTGCACTCTAACTGCCACTGTTGGTTTCATTATTCAAATATTTTTTGGCCCAACCTAAGTGAGGATGCAAATTGGCAATCAGTTACTGTTGCTTCCAGTCCTGCGTGGTTCCCTCGGACATGGAGATACTTCGAGTAAATTACCATGGCAATTGTTTCCTGCTGCGTTAGTAACAGGTTGTGATACAGTGGAACCAGCAGTTGTGGTCACATATTGAGGTTGTGTAGAAAGTCAGTGCGGTGGCTACATAGCTAGATAGACGACAAATGACCACGAATAGTGCAACTGGAATCCCGGATTGAGTACATTCAGTCCATCTGTTCATTCTGTAATTCATATGTGTTGACCTTAGCCAGAACGGTACCTGTCATACCTTAGCGTTGTCGGGCTCGTAAACACGATAGCTTACATTCGGGTACACTTATGTCCACATAGTCGATATGCCGTCATCCGGTCACCGTTATGGCATGGTACGTTAGGGTGACGCGTGCTTTATGTGCCTACACAAAAAAGTGAGGCAGAAGTATCGGTACAACCACTCATAACGAGCAAGCTGTGAGGGAATAGATGGAGTCAAAGTAGTATACCGACAGCATTTATGGTCACCGCTGTGCTAGTGATTACATGGCTGGAAGGTTACAACCAGAGGGTATTCACAGAGCCGAGAGATGTCAGCAGGTATACCTGTGGGCGGGCAAGACACAAAGTAAGAAACGGTTGAGGGACTAGTGAAAATTCGCATACAATGGTCATACCGCAATTGCAGGGGGCGTTAAATATATTTCACCGGCTGCCTTTAAAATGCGGAGAGTCAGCCGTTGTCAAATGGGATCTACACGCGAATGTGTACGCAGCAATCGCATAGGGGTAAAAGGACATCATAGCATGCGAGTAACACATTCGAATAATCACGCAAGTTGTAACTGCAGCTTAGTAGCAAGTAAAACACCGACTCTCTGTAAGCTCCCAGCTAGCTACACTTTAAACTCTGCGTAGTGCAGCTACCAAAGGCTTGAAAAATAACACAGGTTCACGGAACTTTGGGAGGACATCCCAGGACGTCGGGGAGTATACTTGTCCATTGCTGTGGAACCACATCAGTCCATCAGATCCAAATACAATGTTTCGGAGCCACGCAACCTTCCCATCGTCTACGAAAATCTAATGCACCATATTTAAACCGGATATACGGCCAGGAACAGCACGCAAACTCGATCCTGCATAGTCACCAACCTAAGTGTTATAACTGCCGTTACTGGAGATTAACGCCGTCAGAAATGAAGCCCTTCACCGCATCGAACAGTGAATGGACCAGATCTCAAGTCACATAGTGTTAGGGAACCGGCTACTTAACCCTTAGTTTCATGAATTATGTTAGTTGCCTATTTCTTTGTTTGCGCAGTTATCTGCTTCTCTGCTACATTTTGGACACGCCGCTTTCCTCAGCCTCATTCGCATTTGCTCACAGCTAATTTCAGCCGTCTCATTCTGTGGACATTCTGATTGGTTTCTTTTGTTCAGCGTTCCTTAGATTTTTATGTGGACGTATTATTCAGCCGACACATATTTATTATACCTGTTTTTATTTTCCTGGTGTGTATCATTCTCACTATCAAGTTTGCTGGCATTTGTTTAAACGCATTACTTCTCCACACTGATTGGGCGCTACTCGTCGTTTTTAATGATCGCTCATCAGAAGGTTACCCCCAGGGATTAACTCCACAGACAGTATTTTCTTTGCCGCACTTCATTGGCTCGTAATTTTCGAGATTCTCATTTGCTTGTTCCATTTTGTGTTTTCTCCATGCCAGTTGGATCTCATGCGTTTAGTAGCTTGGATTCGCCCTTGTTTGTAAAGCTATATAACTGGTGCCGTGCTGTAATAGAAAATCTGTTCATCCCGGCTGATCTGGGACTTCTTCTTGCGGTCGCGGGTTGAAGGCGTACTGGGCGTCAACATATTCCTTTGGCGACGAGAAGTGGTGAACCATGTCGGTTTCGTTCGAGCAATTGCAGACTTTACTTTAACAGCAACAATTGCAATTTGAGAAAGCGCAAAGCCAGATGATCGAATTGCTCACACAGAACTGGAATTTTAAGACAGAACCCCCGACGACGACGATTGCATGATCATCAGTGGACGGTCTTACTGCATCAATCACAGAATTTGTGTTCGATGGATTGGGTAGTGAAACTTTCGATTCATGGTTTAAGAAGTAAGAGGATATTTTTCGAGTGGTGTTTGCTGACCAAGATGATGCCTGGAAAGTTTGATTGTTGTTGAGAAAACTTGGAGCAGTGGAGCATGAACGCTACACAAATTTCTTGTTGCCGAAAAACGCAAGGGACTTCAACTTTGATGAGACCGTGAGAACTTTGACGCAGATCTTCAGTGAGCAAGCCTCTTTGTTCAGCATTCGGTACAATTGTTTGAAGTTGGTCAAACGCGATGTTCATGACTTTGTCACTCATGCTGGGATTGTGAACCGCGAATGCGAACGATTCAAACTGGGCACGATGACTGCGGATCAATTTAAGAGTCTTATTTTTGTGTGCAGTCTCCAGACCCACACTGATGCAGATATTCGTACACGAATTTTACACAAGCTTGAAGAGGAATCACAACTGACGTTGCAGGATATCACTACAGAATGCCAGCGGCTGATTAATTTGAACCACGATAGAAAAATGGTTGAAACTGCCGATCACAAAACTGAACCCCAAATTTGTCGTACAGCTATCCGAAGTAAAGGAATGAATCGAACTGGATCAACTCAGAAGCCCCCGACCGCATGCTGGAATTGTGGCGCCTGGCATTTTGTGAGAGATTGCACATATAAAACGCACCAATGTCAGAAGTGTAGGCGGATTGGACATAAGGAATCCCACTGCCGAGTTGTGAACAATTTCAGACGTTCTTTTCCCCAAAAATGCGCGTAAATCCTAATATTAGAAGAGCCAATTTTCACGGGCTGGCCGCAAAGATAATCCTCGTTGCCTTTCGCATAGAATTTGCACGCAAAAGAAAGTACGTGTCAGTAAAAGTCAATGGTGTTCCTATCACGTTGCAGCTGGATACAGCGTCCGACATTACAATCATCTCGCGATCAGTCTGGAAGAGACTTGGGAGACCAGCATTCAAACGCACAACCCTAACGACAAAAATTGCATCTGGGGGACCACTGAGATTAGATGGTGGGATTGAGTGCGAAGTCAGCTTTAATGGCTTGAATCTTCGTGGCACCATTTACTTGGGTACGAGCAGTGACGTAAATCTGCTCGGCGTCGATTGGATCGAGAAGCTGCATCTACTCGACGTACCATTGATTCACAATTGTTCTGAGAATAATTTCGCGGCTCTTCATACAGCCGTATCGAATCAGCCGGGTCAAAGCATTGCAGAACTGCTTCAGTCGAAGTATGCATGTGTATTTCAATCAGAGCTTGGACATTGCATGAAAATGCAGGCAAAGCTTACCCTGTTTCCTGAGGCAAAGCCAGTGTTCCGACCCAGACGTCCAGTACCCCACGCATCCCAAGCACTCGTGAAGCATGAGCTTGATCGATTACAGCAAGCCAGATTTATCGAGCAAGTCAGTTTTTGACTGCTCCACAAAACTCCTAGCCCAACCGAAGGAAAAAAAGCAAAACGCGAATGACCTTGACAAAATAACGTATTAATCGCCGCCAACGAACACTGTACAACAACTGCGGACCTTGGCTGTATTTATTGGTCTATACTGACCTTCGACTTCTAGAATTGGAACGTCAGCTGCCAAGGTTAGCGGTTCCCCATATCTTTTGCCGACGTGTCAGGTGGCTTTTAATCACATGCAGAAGAAGAACATTCCGGAACGTTCGAAATCGATGCGATAATTGTTAATAATCGATTAATCGCTAAAATAGGGAATTTCCAAGGCAATTCTTACTTTCTCCCGGACAGGATCCGTCACCAAAGTGCTATTTCATCGCATAAATAAAGAAGTTACGTGTAGTGATTGGTATCCATTCTGCTGCGACGGAGATCGTTCCGCTCCCTATGTTACGGACAACTTGGCTTCTAGGTCAAACGGTAGCTTCTACTGCGTCTTCAACTATCCGACCGAACTAGCCTGATTGCCTACCAAAACGAGACAACCTATCTGCGCCTCTTGTTTAGAGTATCATTTTAGTGCCAAGCCAACGTTGTTCACTGGTGTCCTGCGTGCATCATTTCCGCTCTGGCCTCTGACATCTCCTTCGCTCACTTACAAAACGGGGGCTTGACTCCACTTCACGCTTATACCCGGTGTTCTGAGTGCACGTGTTTCCCTTCCCTCAGGGACTGTGCTCGCTCCGATGGATGTCTCAGGCACCACCATTAACCAGTGAGGCCCCGCGGCGCACTGTGCACCGGCTGAGCTCCGTTTAGTTAAGTCTAAATTGTCGTCCATTTGAGTTGGACCACGCTAGTCTCTCGCACGTCTCACAGTTTTCCTACCCAGCTCCGAAGGCGTGAGTATTCTGCGTGTGTCTGTTTTCAATCGCTACGCTATACCGAATTCTATAGGCTGGTAGCCTCTGCCCAAGCAATAGTACGTGGATGCGACGTGGATGATCATCGGATGATAGCCTTTGCGTTAAGAATGGTATCTCCTGAACTAAGAATGATAGCTTCTGAAATAAGAATGATAGCTTCTAAACTAAGGATGTCAGTGTTTGCGTTAAGGATGTTAGCAAGTGAGAAAAGGTATAGTTGAATTTTGATAGGTTGCAGGAACTCAAACACCACGCACGGATGTGAGTTGTGCGACGGTCTGAAATGTCCGGTTTGCCAGACGTCAAAATCGATTCACATGCAAGTAAATTACTGGGTATGCTGAGCTTGGACATGCCAACTATCCCCATTTTATTGTTAATAATGAAAACAAGAAATCGAATATTGTTGGCAGAGCTGCGCAAAAGTGAGCAGTCTGGTCGGTTAAGCTGCACTAACAATTAACAGTCGCCTGCGTGTGTAGCACATAGGAATAACCAAGCAAGGTGTATCCTCAGGTAATCGGTTACAGGGCAGATACACATTAAGCCATGTGTAAGGAACCTACCAAAAGCTTGAACAATAAAACAGGTTAACTGAACTTTGAGAGGACTTCACAGGACGTCTGGGAGTATCCTGGACCATTGCTGTTAAACGCTATCAGTCAAACAGATGCAAATACATTGTTCCGTCAAGATGCAAACTTCCCATATTCTACGGATTTCTAATGCACTGTCATTAAAACGGAAGTCCGGCCAGGAACGCCTAGCAAACTAGATCCGATGTGTCGCTAGCCGTCAGATAATTTTGTATTCCACAATGCAAACTGTCTGCGATTAGCGTGTGTAAAATCCACTCACAACATGTTATTATCATATACACTCCTACCAGCATTGAAGAACAACTATCTATGTCGATTAAAACTAAAGATGGACCAGTCAATAAACATTCCCAAAGTTTTCCTACAATTGCTCAATGATCTAACCCGTGTATCGCTTCCACCAGTCTAACGTAACCGCAACCACAAATTTGATGTCCCCAAGCGTTACAGCACCTATGAAAGCCGAATTCCACTAGCATATTTGGCTGAGATTTCTTCTTGAGGTTCCCAAATATACTGACACCGTATCGCACAGATGACTGAGATTTCGTTTCAAAGCGTCATAATTGCCCGCTGGTTATAGTTATCTTGTATGTGTATCGAGAGCGGACAATAATGCTGCAATGGTAGATGAAGTGTCTGTGCGTGTTGATGAGAGTTTGATGATTTGTCCACCTGGTACTTGTTCTCAGTCAATCCCCGATTATTTAGCAAGACTGGTTGACATTTTCTAGTCATGCGAGTATCCGGTCCTTATATGTTACAGGGAAAACTACCGCGCACTCTATCCGTCATCCAACCCTTGAATGTTTCAAATCATCAGCATGGAAATACTACCGTTGGATAACAAAAATAAATTTTCATGTATGTTGCTGAGGACTAGCTTCAAGGCTTGAGAGTAAGATGCTGGAAAACATGCGCGAATTCATTTGTTTGTTGACATTGTTATTGCCATGCGAAAATCCAGCTTCATTGTGTCAAACATCATGTCCTCTCACCTAACAGCATTGCGTCATTTCCACCCCATCCCACCCATCCCAGCCGGTATGTAATTCAAGCAGGTTAATTGGAGTTTAAGAAAATAAGGTAAATACAGCAAATTGCAATCATTAAATCTGCCACTGGCCTGTCGCAGCCCAGCCAAACTCACCCAGGGTTCACCGGCGCTAGTACACTATCGGGCCTGCGAAACACCATCGCTTTGCAGAGACCTAAACTACTCAGTTCTGAAGTTAGCTTCTTCTACGGAAACTGCCGTCAAGAGCCCACTCATCTGCACAGCTCACAACGGAATAGTCCACAGAGAGGACACTGAGAGCGTATCCTGCACAGTACCAATTAACTCGCCCCAGTCACAGTATCATATCTGCAGGGCTCTTCTGAAGTCAACTTTCCGCCACCTCAGCCTTGATCATCACAATGTCTTAGCCACTATGCAAACATACAAATGCGATGTGCCCAAAGTCACAAAACCCTGGAACCCAATTCCATGTTTGCCCGGGGTAACTCATGTGGCTAAAATCACACGCGTTCCAGCAGATTTTATACAATTACTATTGTTGTAGTGATTGATTGCGTCAGTAAACTCATCCATATTATTGGCAGCCTTCTTTCTACAGGCCTCGTTATCATTGTGTGACGTTTACCCGTTCCATCTGCCTTATCAGGTATGAATTCCCGTATGCCTGCTAAATCCACCGTCCGTTCCAATTCGAAACGTCTAATGTACTATGCGTGTGGAAATCAAAGAGTGGATGAGTTCGTCGGTTCCGAATAGGAAATTTGAAACCCTACCTTGCCGTTGACAATGCAAACTTATACAGCTGTATAGGAATCTTCAAATAATAAATGGAATGTCAAAGCAGCATATTCCCGTCAAATGTCACTTCCACTTCGTATGCTTCAACTTAGTATCCAGAGAGTATGCTCGACGTACAGAGGTAACATACTCAAATTCCAGCCTGTAGATTTGCCTTGCCTAACATAATCCAACATGCTGACCACTTCCCACTTACGTTACTGGTCCGATTGACATCACATATCTGGACAGATTCAAACATGCTAGCGGTCTCCGCGGTCTGCCTGTAGCTATATTCCAGTGTGCGCCGCAACCACCTGCACCAATATGTGGAACTTAATCCGACAAATTGTGCGGCGGATGTCGAAATGATTTAGTCAGCTTTGCGAGATATCTACCGTAGGCCGAACTCATGTCTCATGTTCGCTTAACTTTCGAACGTGTCGCGTAATTCGACATCATGATCAACCCGGATAAGTCTGTTTTGGCCAGTGCTCATTCGAAATTCTTGGCCAAATATTGAATCGCGAAGGTACTTGATTGCTTTCCGAAATGACATGGCATCGCAAAAATCCGATCTCTCAATGATACAAAAGTTTACACCTTTTACTCGGTATGCTCAGGTATTGCAGTCGCTTTATTCCAGAATGATTCAGACGCGATACCATACATTTGACTGAGAAAATTTAACCGTTCAGCTCGACGTTTAGCACTCACCATTTGCTTGAATGACGTCTGTTTACCATCCACATGCATCGTAAGCCAAATACTTGCACTTTTCGTGACTTCCCTCTTTGCTTCTAAAATCAAGATGTATGTCAGTTAGAATGCTTGTTACATTTAACCACCGACTTTCGACACATTGTTGTAGCTAACAATGTTGTATCCGAGCCTTTTTACGAGTTTTCGCGTCCAACAATCAAGCATAGATCGTAAGCCAACAGACAGCTGCCAGATCAATGGCCACTTGCAAATAAGGCTTTGCGAGAGCATTTCTGTTTGCAAAATTTCGGCGGCAGCCTGTGGATATCGAAGACTTGCGCATTAGTCAGCATATACTTGCAAAGTCCTTTCGGCGCTCGTATTGGATGTAACGTAGAATATTCCAAAGCAGTGATTAGTTTAGATGTAATGTCCATTATTGATCGCATGTTCTTGAAATGGGCGATTGACCCTATTGGCCGTGCCGTGCAGTAGTGACACCAGGCAGAATTCCGCTATCCGCTTTGACAAATTCTGGTCATGTTTCCGATGTACCGTGACCACAGGCGCAGGCGAATTGATATAGAACGAATTACTCAGACTGGACGGGAATTTTCTCTTCGCGGCGGTGTGGAAGTAGCGGGGCGTTCCTACTAAGTAGTGGACCGGGTATGCGGCCGGGTATTTCTGGCTGAATGCGGTTGAAGAGTACTCTTTCAGATGGCCAATTTCGATACCTCATTTGTAACGGACTGAAAGGAAGGCGTCCTTTATTCGTACGGTCGTTGTTGTTGTTGACTGTTGCACATGCCAAAATCCCAGCGAATTGTTCAGAAAGATTAACCGATGAAGCAATGCTCCTCAGTTTCCTGAAGATTCAGCAATTCGTAAGAAGATACCCAATTTGTGCAAAAAAGACTGAGTTTATGGCCAGCCTGGAGCTGCCTTGGTAATATTAGTATTAGTTTCAATTCGGACTGATTGAGTTCGCACGTGCTTTTCTTTTAAACATACCACCATTATCCACGGTTTTAGCTACATTCCATTAAAATATGTTAACACCTAACGTGCGAAGCCAAAGTAAATGCATTCTGAAAATCCTGTTGATACATTGTTCCTTCTGACTATCCTAAGGTCCATGAAATGATGATGAGATTAAATCTCATCATCATTTCTACCATATAGCGAAAGTAAATACGGAAGTATGCCTCATTGTATTCTGCAGCAACCCGTTTTCAAGAGCACAAGTGTTTGAGGGTAAATAAACCCAACCAACCAACACGCCATTATCGCTCAACATATGGTTCTCCAAATGGTCTCTTCGAAAGACCAGGATTGTTCGTCACTGCATTGTGGGGCACTTAAGTTTTTCATAGAGCAAATGATACAACCACTTTACCTATCATGACAACCGTGCATTCGGAAAACATTAAAAGGAATGGTTAGGAGTTAGTTATTCTGCAATCTCACACATACACCACAACCTAGAAAATAGAAGGATATGCATTTGAAGAAGGATGATGAAACAGAATGGCAAGTGCATTTATGTGGTAGAGAACGGGAATTGATGAACAAAGGTTTATATACACCATAATGAATCTTGTTACATGAGACTGCATAACACACTACCTTAAAGACCTAATACTCCTCTGATAGGTGAGTCACTATTGTGAGCACTCCAGGCTTCTATTCAAAAGATTCACCCTGAAAGAATCAATTAACTCCTTCACGTAGTACAAATACGGCACAAACTAGATTATTACCCCATAAATGATTGCAACTGCTGAGTGAGTGCTCGTATAGCATTACAGCGAGTGCAACGGTTAGTTGCTCAACTTCTCATGGGAGATTCCTCTACACTATCAATATGGAGCGATGCGTTACCTTACAACCTGATCCATTACGATTTCAGCAGATAAAACGTAACTTTTTCTTATTTTTGCTACCCCAGCCAGAAACATTCACTCATCAATTCCGGTATTGCAACCGAAATAGCTTGTAATCTACCGCACTGGAAACAACATCAACAGGGCAGTAATAAAATGATCAAGACTCAGGCAGTCGTAGAACACATTTATTAAGCGATACTCCGTATTCTGGAAAAGCTTCCCCATGGGGTGAATGAACTGCAGTGGAGGATAACATTTCAGAAAGCGTTTACTTATATCTCAGCGTTAATATAACTATTAGTATGAATATACCAAATATGAGGAATGAATATCCCTATGAAACTGGAGCAAGATCGCTATGATCCAAATTCCCTATTCCCTACTTTTCGTCCGAATGGACTGTTTTAGCTACGATTAACCGGGGCATTAAATGATTTCGATCCTGTTGCCACCAAACATTGTTCATTAATCTTTCCGATTGCATCTGAGGAATGATGCTGCTCTGCAACATTTCCATGTACGAGGAAGCTAAGAAATATCAGACATACCGGACATACACCTGGAAAAGAAAAATGGCCCAACGATTTTTCGATCAGTAAACCCATCCCAGGCCATGAGCTTCGAGCTACGTTGCAAACGTGAAAGGGTAAGGAACAAAGTTCGCTGGCAACAAGATTGCGCACCTTCACATATGGCGCAGACGGTTCGTGCCTACCTGAACGAGATATTCGTTGGACGTTGGATTGGTCGCGGAGGACCGACGGCACTGGATTTGATTCCCATGGACTTCTCCCACAACGCGGTTTTTCACGGACAAGGCAATGCATGATGAAAAACCAAGGTGCATTTAATTATTTTCACAATACAAATTTTCGAGAATGACCTTACATCTGGTGTTACATTTGAGTGCTATCTCAAACTCTATGAGGATAAATTTCATGCTCAAATTTCATGCTGACAAAAAGGATGCATGGCGATAGCGAACAACGCTTCGTAAGTTGGTGGTAACGGAACGCGACCGTTTTGTAAATACAGTTTGTCTAAACACGTAGTTGATTTTTCATTTGATGACACAGTTCAGTATCTCACTTAGATTTTTAGCGACGATTTCTCACTCATCTGCACAATTTACCACTCTTATAACTTGTCAAAATTTCCACGGGTGAATACAGTACTGACCCAGGTGTAGACAAGCGCAAATGTGCAAACGCTTCACACTTGCATCCACGACAGAGACACAGTTCAATTGCGTGAGCTTCATTGGTGGTCTACAGTCTAGGTTAGAAGGGGACAGTTTCACATGAATTCCCACCAAGCAAGACCCAGACATAAGGTTTCCGAAAGTGCTCGAGGTATGTCAATGCATGCTTAACCTAAAGCACGATTACAGTATGGTTGAATGCAGCAGATGTTAGACCGGTCAAATCACGCCAACAGAAGTCCAAAAAGATATATGCAGCATGTTTGGACCCTGCCGCATGACAGTATGCATCACGGTGCATTTTCGTCGACCTCGGTGTAATCGATGTCAATTTAAAATCACAAATATGCTTCCTGCAAGCCACACAACCGATTAATCTGACAATCCTACCAATGATTTTGGAAGATATCGGACGTCCTCCAGTTTTGCCCACGTAACAAATTTCCCTCATTGCTTCAGGAACTACCTTGGGATTGGTTCGTGAGTTAAGTTATTTGGTACCCTACAAGGAGCAATCGTTGGAGTCGATATGGTACCTCAATTACCAGCCAGGACTAAACGGTTTTGGTATGGACTGGTTAAATTAGTTCAATCATTGAAACACCCCTTTTGATAAACAGTGCAAACTGACATTGCATATCAGCGTTCCATCTGTAATAATCGATGAATTCTCAAGCGGATTATTTCATACAACGCACCTGGAGAGCAATGGGGTAATTCTGGACACCGCGAAATGTCTCCCGGTCTCGATACTAAACATACGACAACACAAATCTCAAGACACCATATTTCGTAAATCCTTTCAGCATGTAAAATAGTTTGTGCATCTCAAGTGTCTGGTTCCGGACTCATTCCGTTCGTAAACCCAATAGACGACAGATCATATCTCATTCTAATTGACGCCCAGGATGTTATATTTTGGATACATAAACTGCATGACTCCAGTGTGGCCGTTTGCAGCAATTGCTTAGAAAGGCTGGTTATTCCGGCAGAGTATTAATCATTGGTTTTCAGTAGATTTCAAGCGATTTTGGCGAACATTCTTCGGTCGCCACCATGTGTTTATGTAATATGATAATAAATACATGAAATATGAAGTTGTAGTAATCATTTTGTTAGAAGTGGGAGAAAGATTTCCTCATATTCCTATCGTGAAATTTCAGTTATCATCGGATGGGGGAGAAGCATATAACAGAAGTCAACATTTTGAAGCCGAGAGTATTTCGACGACTCCGGATATATAACTCCCCGATTGGTTAAGATAACTGGAACTTGTTATATCTCCCGCCTTTCAGGGAATTATGCTCATATATACTTTAATGCGTTATTTCCGGAGCCGTATTGGTCTACCATGAGCTGGTGCGTACGTGACATCCTGTCTACGTCACAAATTCCGACATCCGTAATGTGCACGATTAACACTTCACTGCAAGCACGTCCGACTAGATGAGTGTTGTCGCCGTTGAAAGTCCTTGTTCCAGAACAATGTTGACTGTTCATTTGCGGCGCTCCTAGGCGAATCGCTCAGCAATTACATTGTGGTGCTTTAACCATGCTTCATAGTTGAAGGCACATGATTGTAGGACATGAGACAGAGTCGCCTTCTGTGCACAGTTGACGCGTCATGTTAGCTCGGATTGCTTCTTAGGCGGTCGTCGTTTGCGCGTCGCACGTTTGTAGAGAATAACCCGCTTCGAGGTTGTATTCATGTAAAGACAGTCCAGGGTATATCTGAGACGGACCACGCCAGTGGAAGCAGATTAATGGGTTAGTGGGATAGAGTGCTTCTGAATATTTAATGAGTGAGTTTGGGAGCAAAGAGCAATGGCTGGAGTTATTCAGTGTATGGTAAGCCATTATGGCATCTTTCCAGGGCGCGGAATGCGGCAGCCTTACATTCCGACCAAGTGTATCCAATGGATTTGGACCGCATGCTTTATGACTTCAGCGTTATTACCTTACACTTTTAATTGCATTTACTAGATTGTTTCCAATTCTGGCTGTTTCACATTTTAATGAACACGTATGGAAAGATGGATCTATCAAACGGTCCAAACGCCCTACTCGAACAGCTGATATATAGGATGCCTATTTTGTCTACTTCGAGATTCTGAATCACATAATGTTCCGTTAACATGTTGACAATAGAACCCAAATGAGCGTGACACATTGCAAATGTTGCGATGCAACAAGATGGAAAAACCAAGGCGTGACTCTTTGCGAATATTCACTTGAAATTGCTGGATAGTCGGATGCAAAAGTACCGTCGTGCTAAGATACTAGCGATACACAAGTTTATGTTCGGTCAACAGCTTCTCATACCTAGCTGTCTGTTCACACACTGTTTCCATGAATTGCTTTTCAATTTATTTGATTCTTAACTGACCATACCTGGAATCATTTCCTACTAGCATTTGATATCTGGTAAATATGTTGCAAAAAATGGCCACAAATGATCGGATTGACTTAAGTTGAAGCGAATCCACGCACAGAAATAAATGATGTTCGAAGAAACGCTTCCTATATAGTCTGTATCTGGAAGGACGCAGATATCCCATATGATTATCCAAAGAATGGATTGTGCGCATCCTGAATTCCAAGAAGCAAAGCGTTGACTCAGTCCGGGCATGAAGATTTAAGAGCAAATGGAAAACTACGGTGGAAATGCAAACATTCATTAGACGCATGAACGAAGGTCAATGTATCTGCCCAACATCACCTTAATAACAAGCGTGACGCGCATAGGTTCGGTTGAACCATGCAGAACGGTTTATAGGGAGGTTAACTTTGTTTCACTAAAAGCTGGCTAAAACCTACTGCGTACTCACGGGCTTCATTGCAATGACGGGTTTCGATGAGTAAATTAGGTGTCGTTAATCCGCTCAACGTAAATAGTGTACCATCCGAAGCAGTGACTTTCTTGATAAATTTCATTTCACTCCGCTTTCCGTCTAGATGATGGTGGCTACAGGAGACGACCCATTGCTAAACGTGGTAAGTCTGGGTAGTTTAATATAATCTGCACCAAGCATTGTCAAACTAATATTTTCAGTGGATATTTTCGCAGGTGGCTTACCGTCACATGTGATTAAAAATTGGGGTGTATGAGAGATCCATTGGAGCGCTCACAGTCCCTGAGGAAAGGGAAACGCGTGCACTCAGCGCACCGGGTATAATCCAAAAGATAATTCAAGCCCCTTTTGAAGGTGAGTAAAGGAGATCTCTGAAGCTAAGACGCAAGTGATGCACGCAGCATAACAATGCACAACTTTGGCTTGGTATTAAATAGGTGCTCTAAACAAGAGGCGCAGATAGGTTGCCTCGTTTTGGTGGGTATTCACGCTAGTTCGGTCGAATAGTTGAAGGCGCAGTAGAAGCTACCGTTTGACCTCGAAGACAAGTTATCCGTAACATAAGGAGCGGAACGATCTCCGTCGCAGCAGAGCGGATACCAAACACTAGACGTAACTTCTTGCTTTATGCGATGAAATATCACATTCGTGACGGATCCACAGGTCTAAGTTGAATGTGGGGTAGAAGATAATCATATTGCGAAAAATTCGAACCCCCCCACAGGTCAAATCTGATCGCTAAATTAGGGAAACCATGAGCATGTTCCACTGCAGCGAGACTACTCCATCTGGAGGGAATAGAAGACAATGTCGCTTGATGTGTGCTGCCTATGTCCAATTGGTTTGTTGCATTGTTTCGGTTGCTGACAGTGCAGAAAACCAATCTCACACAGGTAGGTTGTCAGAAACAGCAATCTGAGCGTCATTCACTATGAATTTAATTCCAAAACACCGGCGAAGTTTTTTCTCACGAAAGTTCTGTCAAGGCCGCCGTCATATACAATCTCAGCGGTGGCGCATAATGTTTGAAATATGAGTACTAATGATGCAATAATCTCAGAGATTGTGAGTCAACAGTTTAGAAACTGACCTGCAAATCCTCGGTATCCACAAACTTTAAAAGTCATACACATATTTCTCTTGTCATAATCATTATGCACCAGATGAAAAAAGATTAAATGTTGTGTTATATTACTTGGCAATTGAAAGGAAAGCAATTTAGGTTTTTCCGTATGACCAGAAGACCTGTAAGCATGCCATGTTTCCGCTATGCATTGCGTAGGAGCGCGAAATATCAACTTCACCCTGTGCGTCTGTGAATGTCGACGTTTTCAGAACGTTTGTAGAATCCTGTTCCTGCTGGTAGTCTGTTTCATTATTCACATCCTCAGCTGCGAAAATTGATGTGGTTGGCAGGTCCCAGTTTATTTCTGTTGTGTGACATGTTTCGAAATAAGAATCGACCAGATGGCTGTCAGCCAGTTTGCATCAGAACAATTCCTCTGACAGAGTGTCCATAGCAATTGCGTTTGAAGGAAACACAATTTGCTCATTTGTCACAGATCACGTTTGACTTGTTCTCTCAAAATCTATATGAGCAATACAAGGAAATCCCGTTTAAACGGAGATGGTTGATGTCTGCAGCTCCTTCCAGGTAGAAGTCAAGTAGAACACGAGGTAAGGAAAAAGCAGCCGAAACAGACAAAGGGGATATATACGATATGATGGAAAAGGATTACGCAACGATTAACGCGTAAAAACCTGCGATGTAGGAAAAGGTGGCGAATGAAGACATATTTGTCATAGGATGAAATCACATAAAGCTTTTTTAGTCACTCAATTCATACTAAATACCTGCTCTTATTCTCACCTCTTTTCCCCCCTTTTCTTCCCTTTTCGACTCTTTCATTTTCACACCCCACACATCTACCCTACCTTCACTCTTGTCTACTAACAGTGCTTCCATCCTCTCCACCACATGAGCTACTCCATCCTATATCGCCTCCTCCTGCGTGTGATATGCTCGGTTATCCATCCGAGCATTCCTTCTACCGCACGCGCTCTGCGCATGACTACCGTCCCTGCCTCGTCACTATAGCTACACCTTTGCTCGCCACCTCCTGTCTCCCCGCATTCCTATACCTCCTTCAGATGTGCATGTTAATGTCCTCTCACGCTTGCGACGTCTCTCTAACCGTCTGCGCACCAACCATACCCTAACGAACTTCGGGTCTCGTACGACTACATGCTGTGCTTTCTCTCCTAGAGCAACATCTCTTCTCTAGCGTCTGGATTAAGCTCCTAGCACAGTTACCTCTACACCACCATCTGAGCCTCTTCAAAGACACATCAACCATCACTCAGCCTTCTCTCTCTAGCCGCACCTCCCTCTCGCACTGCACAGACTCTAGTCAATAGTCGACAAAGTCAGTATACCCTATTGCCCCCCGTCCACACCACCACAGCATTTCATTCTCTCATGGTGTGTGTTCTCAGCCCCTCCCCACGTACGTCTTTTATGCTACCTAGATATGTGGTCCTTCCTACTCGAAAGTGTGAGCTAATGTATGTGACCTGTTCCTTCGTAACATCGTCGAAAACACTGAGAACATGTTGTGTAAAGTGTGAATGCATTTGGCTTACGGGAAAGGAACTAGCTCACTTGGTCCCGTCCGAAGAACGCTCACAAAAACCTCACACCATGCTCAGAGCCCACCACCACAGATAATCACTCAGTAAGGGCGTGCGGCCGCAGTCCCCGCGCAGGGGTTCTCAAAATCCAATGGGTAAACACCGGTGCAACAATACACCCCGGCACGGTGAAAGTCACGCCAGTGCATGGTACCTGTCACACAAGACGCATACTGTCACAAAGAACCACCGAGTGGCGCGAGGTGATACCATTACTCCGTTTCTGGTGTAAAGAGAAGCCCACTGAACACAATCACTACATACACACGTTCTAGTGCAACACCACACACGCGATCAAGATCTCTTAGCTAGCACTTGCCTACAGTCCCCTAGCCCCATAAGCCCGATCTGTAGAAAGTATTACTAGCACGGGGAGACCCAGGGGATGACAGTACTAAATGCGAGGCGCACTGGACACGCACTGGACAATTCTGGTGTGGCTTCTCCGTGTCGTATTTTGTCCAGCGCGCCTGTCCAGCACCCGCGAAGTACACGCAACACGGAAGACGATGAACGGGCATACGCAGTACGTGTCGAGGACCCCACAGCTGACGTAGCGGGACGAGCCCGTTCAGCGGATGGCTGCCTCCACCCAAGCCACGCTGTCCAACTTTCACATCGGTTACGTGATGCAGCTGCCACACACACGGACAATCGACCACAAGCAATGGTGCACAAAGACAGAGAGACAGCGCAGGTCAGCAATACGAACAGGCCAAGTGTCGAAACAGTGCAACAGTACAGCGCGGACAGTCGCACAATAAACTCGACCATTGATGGATATACCCATGTCATGGCGGCGCCACAATTGCTCCAGCTTAGAGAAAGCGAGCGAAGCTCATGAGATACTCAATGAAATCTTGTCTCCAATTGATCTATTGGCTGTGATGCTGCTATACAATTTGGTTAAACTCTCGGTAACCTCCAGTTGCTCAACAACA
>CALYDF020000570.1:0-37771 GCA_944474145.2 Dicrocoelium dendriticum | reverse complement strand
AATACCCGGTGGGAATAGCTGGTAAAATCTGACCACTACCTAGTACATTGTCGCAAGAAATGCACGAGGTTGGGGCATAGGAGGTATACAGACTAAGCTTCTGTGTCTAAGGTACAGAGAAAAGTTTGGGAGCAAAATGAGGATAGTAATCCACGGTGATGCCAGTTCCATTATTCTTAAGTAACACGATCTTGTTCTTCCTGTTGCTTTTGGGAGGAATGTTCTGTTGCGTCCTGGAAGAATCTAGAGGACAATAAGCGAAAGAAAACTGGCAGCAGGCAGTGCAGACAAGTGATCAGCACAACAAGATGGTACTGTCAAGATGCACTAAGCAGTCTGGAAAATGAACTTTGCTGCCTGACCGTGTTTGTCGCTTATTGGTCTCTTTTGGCTAAGCTTCACATGTCGGCGGTATAGGGTCATTTTCAGCGAGCATTGGTGACTGCTGCGTACGTAGTGTGTTTTGAGGACCTGTTGATTGCTTTTCGCAAGGTCGTTCGATGTAAGCTGGCTTGAGTCGGTCTACCGAAACTACATAGACTTTAACATTCCTATTGATCATATCGTATTTTCTGTTCTAACGATGACCTCGTATGGTCCATTTTACGGTGGGTTTAAAGACCTGCGGACTGTATTATTCCGTAGCCACAGGCGTGATTAAGTTGTCAGACCTTTTGATTTGTAAAACTTGTTAGTTTGTGCGGGTGTGGCACTAAGATGCAGTTCACGCATAGATAAACGTAGACGAGGAACGAACTTTGAGAGATCTAACGCATTGACGTTGATTGGTTGAACGAAGTCAGCAGGAACCTTTAACGTGATACCGCGTATACCGGCTCCGCTGCAGAGCAAGCTAAATCAGCCTTAGGCTACGTTCGAAGACCTAATAAAACCAGCGGTAAAGTTTCGGTCCAACGGGTAGTATCTGGACAGGCCATCAAATATGTTTTGAGGTGGCGGTGGAGACGTTCGACTAACCCGTTCGTTGTTGGATAGTACGCAGTTGTTCTTATTCACTTGGTTCTAAAAATGTAGGTTAACTCTTGAAAAAGCGTCGATTCGAATTGCGCACCGCGATGTGTTTTTATGGTGTATAGAATACCATGATGTGCGATCCAAAAAACCGCAAAGTAGCGTGCTATTGTCTCTACCGAAATGTCCGCGATAGGTACTGTCACAGGCCAACGAGTGCAAAGGTCGATACAAGTAAGTAAGTACTTATATGCACTCGAAGGCGTCTATGTGCACATGACTGCAACGAGCATCAGGGACGGTGCGATTGCCATGTGGTGCCTGTGTAAGTAGGTGCACATTTAAGTGTGGACATCGCAGACAGTTTCTCACCATGGTTTGCGCGTCTTTGTTCAAAGCCGGCCACCCAAAATGACCAGAAATGAGCTTGCGCGTTGCACAGATGCCTGGATGTGACAGACCATGTAGTGAATCAAAGATGATTCGCCGATAGGTCAGTAAAACTATAGGTCATGACTTTCCTGCCGATACGTTATATATCAGAATATCCAAACTTTCAAGCAGCGGGGTGGGTTTTACCTGTAGATTGATTTATTGTAGTTGTTGTAGAAACTGCTTATCCTGATGTTGTGCTGTGGCTAATTCTTGGAGATCAACAGGGGAATGCTCAAATAAGCTGTTAATTTCCACCTGTAATAAGGCGTCCGCTACGGCGTTGTTCGCAGCGGACAAATGTCGCATGTCTGAGGTAAATTGGGATATGTAATCTAATTGTCTAGTTTCTCTTGGGGAAAGACGATCAGAAGCAGAACGCAGTACATACGTTAACGGCTTATGCTTGGTGAATATCGTGATTGTACGTCCTTCCAAGTAATGTCGGAAAGGACGCACACTGAGGTAAATAGCAAGGATTTCTCGGCTGAACTTGCTATAGTGTCGTTCGGCAGGCTGTAGTGTCTTAGAGAAAAAGGCAATCGGATACAATTCACCTCTCTGTCGTTGTTGTAGCACACCGCCTACTGCTGCATCTGAGGCTTCCACCGTTAACAGTAACAGCGCCTTAGAGTCTGGATGCATGAGGAGGGTTGCAGTTGCTAGCTGATGTTTTAGATCACCGAATGCCTGCTTAGCTGATTCCGTAAAGCTGTATGACTTAGTGTCCAATTTGAGTAGCTCAGTAAATGGCTGGGCTAACTCGGTACAGTGTGGAATCAATCATTTGTAAAAGTTAACCATGCCCACATACTGGCGTAACTTTTTGAGGGAATCAGGGATTGGGCAGTCAGTGATGGTTTTCATTCTATCAGGTAGGGGTGTAATTCCAGCGGCGGAAACATGGTGACAAAGAAAGTCTACCGTATCAACACCAAATTGACTCTTGGAGGCGTGGATAACTATCCCACAAAGCGCAAATGGTTCGAAAATTTGTCGCAAATGTCGCAAAGGTTCGTCATGGTTAGGACTCGAAACCAAGACACCGTCAATATAGACGAAAATGAATACGAGCCCGCGTATGGCCTGATCCATAAAATGTTGAAATATCTGAGCTGCATTGCGGAGACAAAATGACAATCACAAGAACTCAACTAAGCCAAAGAGAATGGTAACGGCTGTCTTAGGAACATCCTCAGGATGCACGGGAATTTGATCAAATGCTCACACTAGATCTATCTTGCTGTACGCTTGCTTTTCGTACAGCAAGGATGAGAAATCCTGGAGATGCGGAATGGGATATTTGTCTGGGATGATGATAGCGCTCAGCCCCCGATAATCCCCACTAGGTTTCCAACCCCCAGATTGGTTCCTCTGGACCATATGTAGGGGCGATACCCACATACTGCTGGATAAACTTATTATACCCAACTCTAACCTATGGTCGAATATAGCCATCGCTGCGGTAAGTTTGTCTGGCGTTAGTCGGCTTGGTCGATAGAAAATCTTACTATCTGTTGTCGTTTTCCTATGAACGATCTCATATTTAACATCACCAGGTTGATATCCAGGCTTTGTTGTGCTGTTAAATGCAGGTGACAGATCCAAATATATTGGAGTGGCTTAAGGTGGGACAAACTGCGGAATCATAGACGTAATGGAGCTTCTGAAACCAGCCTGTGATAGGTGCATCAAGTCATAGTTAATCTGTCAACCTTTGGGATCTACGATAATGCCATGTTGCTGAAAAAATCAAAAGGCCTGATGATCCTACAGCCATTCCAGCTGCATGCAAGGTTGGGCTTCGAGACAAGCCCTCCATCTTCCCATCCCGTATCTCTGCTTCGCTACATCCGGTTCTGGCCGACCATAAGTCGTTCGAAAGCTCGGGACTTACTCTTCCGCGGCTGCATCACTCGGCCCGCGTTCAATCCTGTGGGCTGCGCTGGCGACGTATTTGTTTTATTTACTGCGTTCTCGACAAATACCAACTCTATTGTTCTGGGCCCAGGATCGTTACCAGATGCAGCCTGTGATCCGCTGTCGGCACGATCCGCTATGCTCGCAGGGCATTATCTCTTATCATCCATTGCGCCAGTTGTTAATTCTTTAAAATCGCGTTCTTGCTGTCGTCCGATTCACGAGTAGTCACTGGGTCCTACCGCCCTGCAATAACAGCGTACTTTGGAGGGCGACCATTTAGTCAGCCGAGCTATCACGTGCAATGTTGACACTCATTCGTAAGATGCGTCGAGTTAGTTAGAATACATTTGATGAACTTTTCAATACTACGGACTACGACATATGGTAAGCAACCATTAACTCAACTGTAAATGTCACTGAATTTGTCAACTATGTTGTCGCATGTGTGGATGTACTGACGCCAATCATATAAGGCAGTCAAGGCCAGAATAGCAGCAGATCCCTAGCTAGACTGAAGAAGTATTTTAAAACACATAGCAACGCCGTTTTATCTTCGTTACGTTGCTGCAGGTAAAATATGTCCGATTGCATCCAAAACTTTTGTCCCTAACAGCAGTGATTGCAGTAGGAATTTGTGCGCTTATAGATTCTTCAAAATTATATACACTGATCCAGCTATTAGGAAGAGGAAACTTTTTATTCAGTAGGTGGCTTCCTCAGTGCGCTACTGGGTCAAATGTTTGACCCAAAAGCTCACTGAGGAAGTCACGTCGGGTGTTGATGAAACGTTTGCATATCATTTGCGAAGCTCAGCAAACAGTTGATCCCAAGATCATCAGGTGATATTGCCAAAGAACAAAGTAGCATAATGGTGTCTAGGTCGAGGTAGTTTCCAAGCTTACCACGAAATGATTGCACAGACTCACAGGACCTGATTGTGATTGGTAACCGATTCCACAGAACTGTACACCGGATTAGAAGGAAGTTCGACTGCACCTTTTTCCTACATCGTGGTGTAAACAGGATAGACACTTTGTTAGTAAGCTTCCGCATGGAACTGTGTTGCCGTGTTAATTTGGGTAGATTGCGTTAGATATTGCGACGAATCAAGTTTTACAGCAGTAATAAGTTATGCCTTAGTTCTCTCAACCCAAGCGGATCGTGTTGGAGTTGCTGGCACCGCTCCCGATAGATCGTTGTATATATTTTGCCTAATAAATGTTATGTAACTGACAGCTGTATCCTCTCTTTCGCTTTTCTGCCAGATTTTCTCACGTTGTTAGAGATTATGCTACAATGTTCCAGGAAGGGACGAGTGAGGATTTTAAAATCTTCAACTCTGCTAAGAATATAAACACGTTGTGAGATATAGTAACCATGGATATTTTACCTCGTGCTTTCTGGTACTCAAAATGCTCAGAGAAGTTCAAGTTGCAGTGAAAGCTGATTCCGAGTTCGCCTGTAGTAGACCCTCGTTCACAGAGGCATTCGATGTAAACTGTGATCGATTATCCACGAATAAAATAACCCGAACACATGAGGTTGGGCTTTTGTGCTGGTAACTTCATTTCCACTTCATTCGCTCATCCAGCGCAAGCCTAGCATGTCTCAGGCTAAAGATATTCTTATGGGGACCCAAAGTTAAAATTATTACAGGCTTAAATTACGGAAGGCTGAAAACCCGATGCACACAAGTGCACATGTACTCGGATCAGACAAAAAGCACACGTTCAGTCAGCCTTCCAACTCGTGAAACATTTACATGCGTTTAGCCTTTGCACGCAGAAACAGTCTGGTTTCCAACCACTCACTGTTGTATCCAAGCAACATTTATTTTCCGAACAACCCTCGCCAAACTTCCAAGATTCCTGCTCAGTTTACGGACTTTGCATTGTTACATAAAACCATGTTTCTTGCTTCCAGGGTTCGCTTAAGTAAAACTTTTCCATGGGAAAACCCCCTCTCATCACCGTTTGGTGATATAAAAATGAGGTTGTACAACGCTAGAATCGTCTTAGCTTTGGCCAGTAAAAGCGCCTGTGGCAAAAGGTCTGTCTTGTTCTTGATTCAGTCTTGGGTTGGGAAATCGTGCGTAGAAACTTTGCGTTCGGTCTAGGAAACCGTTCGACTCGCGTGAATAAATCTTTCGCGGCTAAGTTCTAAGAACCCACAGAATTCGAGATTTGTCAGTTACCGTGCTGTGCGAGAAATAATTCTGAGTCTCGTTCGTTCATCCGACTAGGAGAGTTGGTATCACATTGTTAGAACCTGACGTACTCAAGAGGCAGTATTCAACAGCTATATATATATATATATATATATATATATATATGGAGCAAGTGCCAAACTTGTCGGTGGGTGGTATTCTGTATTCCAACGGTTGCTAACTGTGTCTGAGGGGAATCTAAATTGGCCAACTTATTAAACAAACCAGATTCTATTACCCGGAGGCGCACCACTGATGAGACCTAAAAAGGTCGAAAGGTCAGCCTCTGGGGCCTATTCAGGCCAGCCTAAGCCTGCTGATTGAGAGTGGCAATGATGAAGTAGCTGAAATAAACCAGACACTTTTTGTGTAGTTTCGTCGCAGTTAGATACAGGCAGACAGTCACCACACATTCAGAAAAGCGCTAGACGGCCGTTTCGTCCTATTGGGACTACTGCGATGCCGCTCTTCTGTCTTAACTCAACCGCTCAACGTCCACTCACAGACCACCCCACCTCCCGTCCTTCATCTACATGTACTCTTATGTCTTCTACGGTCACCGTCACAAACGACCCACGTCTCGCAGCTGATGGAAGTAACAGCCAAACTCCCGGTTCTCCATGTCCTGCGATCGCAACCGCCTCTCACTCCACCGTAGCTCCGGCTCTTCTCCGACCTGGTTCTCCATTCATCCTCGCAGCGTTTAATGTTCGAACTTTGATGCAGATCGGACGACAAGCATGTCTGGCGCGTACTCTTGTAACGCTATCGGTAGACATCTGTTGTCTTTCAGAGACCAGATTACAAGACTCTAGCGCCGTCATCAGAATGGCCTCTCCGGTAAACTCTGACGCCAAATACTACTTGCGGCTTTCCGGAGACCCAGAATCTGCCGCCACTGGTCAAGCTGGTGTTGGGGTTGTATTAAGTGCCAGGGCTGAATCAGCTCTGCTTGACTGGATCCCAGTCAACAGCCGACTATGTGCAGTCAGACTAAGAGGTTCATGTAACGTAAGCAGGCGTCGAGATGTTAAGCGTGCCTTATTTGTCGTCTCCGCCTACGCCCCTACAGACTGCAGCCCGGATGCAGTTAAAGATAGCTTCTACCAACAACTACATGAACTTCTGCGTTCCTCCAAACGGACGGATATAGTCATTCTTGCCGGGGACTTTAACGCACGGGTTGACCGCCTTCTACCAAGTGAGCACCACATTGGGGGTAGTTTTGGTCTCGGTGGCAGTCGATCAGACAATGGAGACAGACTACTTGCTCTTTGCTCTGATCATCGCTTGTTTCTTTCGAGCACTAGTTTTCGACACTCGAGGAGACAGACTGCTACCTGGCGCACGCCCTCACAAACGCAAGAGTGCTCCCAGCTTGACCACATAGCAATCAGCTACAGATGGTGCGGAAGCATAACGGACTGCCGATCGTACTGGTCAACTTTTCTGGACTCTGATCACGCATTGGTTCGTGCTAAGATTTGCATGCCTTTCGGAGGATCACCTAAGCGCGCCCACTACCGACCGGACGTCGCAAATCTACAAAACGCTGCGGTTTTAACCAGGTACCAAGCCTCACTGTCAACTTTGCTTGGCTCAACTATTGACGGTGATCTCGATTCGCAGTGGGCGCATATCAAAGATGCGTTAGTTTCCGCCAATATCGACACTTGTGGAGTTACCCGTCACCCACCGAAACATTGGATTTCCGCCGACTCCTTGTCGCTGATGGACAAACGCCGGTTGATCCCATCGGATTCGAGACACGTTGAAGAACGCCAATACCTTGGTCGAGAGTTGCGCAGGAGTCTGCAAATGGACCGCGAAGCTTGGTGGTGTGAACGTGCTAGGGAGATGGAGCTTGCTAATCTCTGTGGTAATACCAGGAAACTCTTCCATCTCTTTCGAGTCACCGAAGGTGTTCGATCTGGTATAAGTGAAACAATATGCGAAGAGGATGGCACCTTAATCACCAATCTTCAACGACGGTTGAAGCGATGGGCCGAACATTTTGGCTCGCAGTTTTGTTGGCCCCCAGCTCCATCTGCTACCTCTGGCGCTCGCGCTGGGGCCGAGTGGTCTACCCCAACAGACCCTCCCTCTTCCCAGGAAATCGAGCAGGAGCTCCGGCACCTGAAGCGTTATAAAGCTCCCGGCCCTGATGGTCTTCACCCAGCTCTATTTAAAGATGGTGGCGCATCGCTGGTCCGAGAACTCACCGTTTTGTTCTCGAAAATCTGGTCGAAAGAGAAGGTTCCATCATCTTGGGGTGAATCGATAGTCGTACCCATCTTCAAAAAGGGCCTGCGCACAATCTGCTCCAACTACAGAGGAATAAGCTTAGTCCCCGCCGTTTGCAAGCTGTTGGTGTCCATCATACTTCGCAGGCTCTCTCCAACACGCGAATCGTTGCAACGAGAAGAACAAGCTGGGTGTCGCCCTGGTCGCGGCTGCATGGATCAAATCTTCACACTTCGCCAGATCCTCGAGCTCCGCCATGTGTATCAGAGGCCAACGATTGCTGTTTTCCTGGATATCCGTGCAGCCTTCGATTCTGTCGATCGTACAGTACTGTGGCATTGCCTTCTGAGGAATGGTGTCCCCGAGCAGTTCGTCTCCATACTGCGCGCTCTATATAGTCTGACCTCGGGCAGGGTTAGGGCTTATGGCATGCTTTCGCCTACCTTTGTGGTCTCCAGTGGAGTTCGACAAGGATGCCCCATCTCTCCGTTCCTATGCAACTTTGCCATTGAGGATGTCCTGAAGAACGCTCTGAGCGATTCGTTGAACGCTGGCGTTGAGCTCCTCCCAGGTAGTCGAGTTGTTGATTTGGATTATGCTGATGATATCGTCTTGCTAGGTGACGATCCACAGGTCGTCCAACTTGCATTAAACCGCTTGACGATTGAAGCATCAAAGTATAGTATGTGCTTTTCGCCATCCAAATGCAAGGCTCTCCTTCAAGAATGGCAGGTGCCTCGACCTGCACTCACGCTTGCTGGTGAGACACTGGAGGTTGTGGAGAGCTTTGTCTACTTGGGAAGTTGCATCACTGCTGGCGGGGCTGTTGGAGACGAGATTTCGATGCGCATCTCGAAAGCACGCCTCGCTTTTTCTAGGCTGAGGCATTTGTGGCGTCGCCACGACATTCGTCTCTCCATCAAAGGGCGGGTCTATTGTGCAACTGTTCGTGCTGTACTGTTGTACGGATGCGAGACCTGGCCCATTCGTAAAGATGACTTGCGCAGGCTATCCGGCTTCGAGCACCGCTGTCTGCGGTCCATTGCCCGTGTGTGGTGGCAGCACCACGTAAGCAATGTGGAAGTTAGACAGCGTGTCTTGGGACGTGGAAGCCACTCGCTCGAGGAGCTCATCTCATTGCATCAACTGCGGTGGTTGGGACACGTATTGCGCATGCCTGTCCAGCTTTACCCCCGTCGTGCGTTGTTTGCACTTGCTGGACAGGGCTGGAAGAGACGGTCTGGTGGACAGCCTACAACATGGAGAAGCCGCATGAAAAAGTTGACGAAACAATTGGCCTCGGCCGGTTGTTGTCGACTACCTGGTTGGGGTCCGAGAGACGAGGATACTTGCTGGTTGAAAACCTTGGAAGTTATGGCTCAAGATCGATGTCAATGGCGGACGTGTGCATCAGTGTGTTGCGGTGTCCCTTCCTCCTCCCCCTAAAAACGAACAAACTGAAAAAAATTTCAAAAACTGTGAGTGGTAAACTTGACAAAAAAGCATTTCTTGTTGCTCTTTTCTTATTATTCATATTGTTTTCCTATTCAGCCATGATTCCGATGGCACAATATCTGTACCACAGATTGTGTATAATATATATATATATATATATATATATATATTGGGACTCATCAGTAGTGCGCACCCGCCGAATCCTACCGGATTCGAACCCACGATCTTACTCTTGCTAGTCACCGACTAATGCCACTGAGCCATGGGCGAGGGCAGCAGACCGCTTATATCTAACCGCTATATACCGCGACTCAGCCTCCATTGTCTTGCATGTGGGGGATGTGCAGAGGACAGGGGGTGGCCCCCCCTACTACTTACAAAGAGACCAGATTCCGTTTGGTTATGCATGGAATACAGACATATCCCGCTAGTAAAATCTTGCTCCTATTATCTCAGCAGTCCAAAGAAATGGTAACCAGCAACATCACCACAGTTGGAATAAGCATAACGGACTGTACAACCTACGCCTGCCTAATAAGTGCTGCCCCGATCCTGAGAAGAACGACTAGTTATGCGGTAAACGGACGACACCGATAGCCCAGCAAATCAATTGCTGTTGCAATACCACAGACGGTTACCATTCGACTAGTGCATTTCTCAGTTCGATTCGCCTAAATAAACGCAAGGCCTTTTAAAGAAGATTCCTCGGAGCTGGACTTATCCAGACAGCCAGACAACTGTTTAGCTGTCTGACTATGACACTCATGTCTGAATAGAAGGAGGAGTTACTGAGTATTTCTGAACCTACGACGCAGCTAGAATAAGGCAGAGAGACGCCACACATTCAGTTAGGTGCTGGACGGCCGTTTTATCCTTTTGGGTCTCGTCAGTAACGCTTACCCGCCGAATCTTTCCGGATTCTAACACAAGACCACAGTCTTGCCAGCCAGCATCCTATGCCAACGAGCATAGGGTGACGACAGTGACTCGCCGCGATTGATATCAAACTGTGATATGGCGTTGCTCATCCACCACCATCATGCAGGTTAGGGATTTGAAGAGGACAGGGCTGGCCCTTAGGCAACGACTTCCTTGCAAGCCACAATCAACAAAGGTAGCATACAAGGTTCTAGGTCGACTTTGATTATTCGCGAGTAGTCCTACTCATCAAAACGTGAGATCATTAAGAACAACTTGCTGTAAGACTGAAGAGGCCGTGGTTGACTAAATGACCCCCAGGAAAATGTCATTTGCGTATTTCAGCAGGGTCGCCTTCCCGGGGATTGACATTGAGTTGAAATGCATGTAAAATAGAAGTGACGACAGAATATCTCCATGTGGAACACCAGTGTTTGTGTTTAGAAGCTAGGATTATCTGCCACCAAATCTTTTATAACATGAGTACGATGGGTAAACTAAGCCCCAAACACAAGAACGATAGAAGGATATATTACAACCAACACTAACAATAGGTGTACATCAGCCACTTGAGCTGATGGTTCGCTGTAATACAAACATGCTGACTTATGGAATAAGGAGTAGCAAGAGAGGGAAGGAGTACTTACCGGTAAAGTTTAATACCCTAAGCAAACATTCAGGAGCAGGGCGCCTAGACCATATGTGAAAAACATACCGTCATACAAAGCTGGTTATCTTACAACGACAACGCGGAATCCTTGAGACAGCTTTCTTGCGGCTTTCATTCCCCACAGATGACTGCGCACCAAACACAGTTTAAACGGGCGGTCCTACGAGGAGACGGCTGCAGACGCTCTACTGGTGTCGACTGCGAGCAATGTCTGATGAAGTCACGAGCCATGAACATGGTGGGTCACATGGACTCCAGCCTGGAAAGTGAGACGGTTAGACGGCACCAAACATAGTCCTCAGTGGCTTCATATCACGCTGCCAAGTCAACTTCTGTCCATCTCGAACCTTTACGCCACCCTATATGTGGCAGATGAAACGAGGCCCTTCTAGATAAGCGATGAGCAGACGTTTGTAGGATGTGTTCAAGCCAACGCAACCAATTCAGTGATATCTGTTGTTTTAAGGAACTAGCTTGTTTATCACTGCCTAGTACTCCCCTACGCACATCCTCGTTACAGACGGGCTGGTGCCATCTGACCAGCAGTGCGGCGCAGACAATGATGTTCGAAGACCTGAAGGTGCCTCAGATCTTCGGACCGAAGGGGTCAAGTCTCACTACCATAGAACGGGCCGGCCCTCACTTGGACCTTGTGTACACAGCCTTTCAGACGGTGGGAGACACCCTTCCGTCTCCAAAAGCGCCGCAGATTCAAGAAGGCACTTCTGGCCTTCTCAAAGGGATAAATGACTTCCGTTTCTATGCACAAATTGTTGCTGATGCAGCTGCCAAGGTAAGTGAATCGATCAACCACATAGAGTTCCTCGTTAGCAATGGTCAAGGGGTCAAACGTGGCTTGTGGTCCTGCAGCTACGCTTTGCCCTTTGAAGTTACGAAGGGCATACAAAATAATGGGACCATTCTATTCAAGCTAATCAGGGTTGATTGTGCCACCCCAACATCGCCAAACAGCAAGATGAACTCGTCGACCTAATCAAGAACAACTAGCCTACCACCAGGCAGGACCTCGGCTTCTACATAGTGAGATTCCGCAAATGCACACTCCATGATGTAGTCCACCACGAAACTGAACAATAGGTGGCAAATAGGGCAACTTTGACGAACGCCAATTGTGGTCGGAAAGCTATCCGACAGATTACCGTAGACCCTGACGCGGCCTTTAGTGTTCGAGTGTGGAACACGAATGATCTTCATATATTTCACTGGAACACCTTTCTGCGCAAGTATTACAAACAGTGTGTATCGATCTACTGAAACGAACGCAATCCTGGTGTCAAGGAATACAGCTACTGTCGATCTGCGGTATGCGGGGCGCTGCTATAACGCTTGGCAAAGGGTGAATTATGGTCTTTACAGTCCCGTCCAAGGCGGCAAGCTGCCTGCTCTTTCGTAATCCGAGATTCCCATTCCGCAGTGAGGCGACGAACGAGAATCAAGGCCAGTAATTTGGTCACAACCGTCCTTAGGCTAATACTAATGTGGTTAAAAAACAGTCGGTGCGACTGCCCTTATTATGTATTGGCACTGTAATCGCTACACAACGCTACACCGCGACACTTTCTGCTTTCCAGATATGTTCGAAAAGGAAGGTCAGTGTTTTGCAGAGGACCTCACCTTCATCCTTAAGTAATGCAAATGGGGGGTGGAATCCGGGTCAACAGCACAAAAATCATTGAGAGCTTTGGTCTCGTTTCGGACCTCAGCCTGCAACAGCTTGTCCTGCATCACTTGAGTAGGAAGAGGTCCTGGAGCAGATAGCCAACTGAAGTGATCTTAGAAGTCTTCCGCCCAACGAACCATACGGCGCTCCTTATTGTGTATCAGTGCACTGGCGTTGTCTCTGATTTTCTCACTGACGTTTGGTTTCCTGGGACCAGTGGTGCGGATCAGTTGGAAGAACTTGCTGGAATTACTTACTGCTCCTACCTCATCCAATTCTTGAGACCGATTGGTCCAACCAGGTTTCCTCATCACCAAGCAGGCTCCGCTTTAGCCAGCTTCTAATAGTCCGTCCGGTAACATTGTGCTCAGAGCCAGCCGGGAGTTTTCTTCTGAATCCCAACAGGTTCACTGACCTCTCGGATTTCCAGTGACTGGTGCGGTGACGATTGATGGTGACACAGACAGATAATTCTGCGTCGTGCATGGCAGTCGAGATTATATTCCATTGAAGCTCACGGTCCTTATGAGAATACAATGAAGCTTCTGCAGGCAGTGCGTCTTGATAGGTATACGTGACCGAAGGCTGAGACAATTTTTCCGTTTGCAGTGGGGGGAAGCTTGGTGTGTCTCCCGATAAAGTACTTTGGGGAACAATTGTGTACCAAGGCTTGATCGGAGTCGGCGCAATTATTCCAGAACGAGCGACAATCCAGAATGGAACCACGCCACATGTAAGTTAGTGCAGTGTGCTCAAGGAGGCCATGTGGCATTACGGTGCCCACTGTGTTTAAAAGCAGTGCTGATAAGAAACAACTGGTGCTCTGCACACACTTGTAATGGACACTCTCCGTTGTCCGTACGGTCGGAGTTTATGCCATAATTACCACCTAGCTGAGCTTCTGGAGAACTCAGCAAAACTACTTGTAAATGTATAGCCCCGTAAATATGATACCTTACCTAGTAGCACTGCCTAATAGCGCGTCCAGTTAGTGATAGAATGTGTTGTTGACAACATCAGTATTGCAGTCGGTTGGAGCATAAGCGAAAATCACCAACAAACAGCTTTTTCTACTACTTCGTGAATCAATCTTATTTGATGTCCTAAACCGGAAGACACACAAACGGCTGTTCACCGGAATCCAATCAATCAAACATGGCTCAGCTTTGCACCTGAGAATGCTACTTACCCCAACTTGACCCGTGAGTGCGGTAGCGGCGTCTCCGGATTCGTGCTACCAATAGCGAGAAGACGAGCCGGGTGCAATTAATTCAAAACCACATTAGGATCATTGATCCTAGTTTCGGACACATACCTAGTGTGTCCAACGTGCGTGCTAGTGCAGCCTATTGACCTATTTGTCTTAGAGTGCGGACGTTGAACGCCGCCAGCGAAACCAGACAGCGGGCCTTATAAGGGACGCTTGATGACAGGAGTCTGGTAGGTGTTGTGGGAAGGAGACTTCAGCTGCTTCTACTTCAGTGGCACTTTGGTTGCTGTCAATTAAGCTGGAAATTTTAGAAGGAAGGTTAGTACTGGGGATTGAGATGGGAGTAACAGAAACAGGTGAAAAAGCAACAAGGGGTGGCGCCAGCAGTAATATGTTTCCGTTTATTAGCAATGCTGTATGCAGCAGACAAGGCGACCTTTGATAGTCTGCGCGACGGCCAATGCAGAATGTAGTTAGAGTTTGGGGAAACTGTCATGATTGCATGTGTGCTGAGATACTGCCAAGGCGCCCAGACCTAGACAGGAGGACAATTAGGGTCCTCAAGCAAAGCCTTTGGCTCAAAAGCCTGTCCGCAAGGCAGCGGGAGGGTGGTAACATTTTACTTTTACAGAAATGAACGCCATCCCATTTCTAACCCGTAACCTGTAAGACCAGGAGACTGAGGTTCTCTGAGCGCTAACCATTGACGAACCTGGCAGGATTAGCTCTCAATGGGGCCCGGAAGCACCACCCAGTATAGCTCAATTGGACAAAGAGGCACTCAAACCATCTCATCACGTTAAGGACTAGGCTCGTTGTGACGAACCAAGTAGGTGGTTCAACAGAAATTCACGGTCAAGATAGTGGAATTCGTTGCTGTAGTCCGGAAAACAGACTCGGACGAAGTTTATTCTATTGACCAGTGATGACAGGACCAAGTGCACTAGGAAGGCTACCGCGTCTTAGATTGAGCGCTATCTGCGCTAAACAGATTAAGGAGCTTTATTTGACTACTGTTACGTCAGAAACCACTAAAAATGCTTTTGCAACACTAATAAGGCCATGGAAGAACAAGAAAATGATAGATTGTTGTTTGAGTCGTTTTTGTCATAGTTGTGGCATTGACCACTTTCCAGCGGTCGGTACTTTTATGTTGTTTAGTGCATAATGTATATGAATTTGCCAGAGGTTTTGCCAGACATTCAGCACATTTCTTGAGGACTACTTGCTTTCGCTGAGTGAAGCTCTTTCAGTAAGTTTCCTACAGTGCCGAAGTCGACAGGGACAGTGTGGCTGCAGATAACTTAGGTTGGGCAAAGGATGATTCAAAGATCGGATCGTTGTGGCAGTTGCAGAACTCATGGTTCGGCTGTGCCACACCTACCTCGAGGTTTGATGTACTTGTCGTAGACCCGCTTAGTTGCTTTAGCACCGTCCAGATTTCACATCAGCTGCTATTCCTAAAGATAGCTTGACTGTACACGTTGTTGAGAAGGCATAAGCCCCCTTTATAAGGAAAGAGAGCGAATGTGCTGTTGTTGTCATTTCTTTTGAAAATGTTCATCTTTTATCCAAACAATCGCTTCAGGTTGGGAGGAAGAGATCATGTTTGAATGAATGATGTGATCTTCGCATATATTGTAAATGTCCAAACAAACTTTCAGGTAGTTTTACTAATTGTAACAATACGTGGGTATCTAAGGTGTAATCCACTCGTCAATCGTGATGCAAACGGTTGAAGGGCATCTCTTGAAAATGACGGACACACAGCGGTAAGGAATAAGAATAGATGAAACGCTCATCAGCAATTCGCTGTTTGTTGTGGATGGAACAACGGAAATAATCATTGGTAATACATGGTATATTTCTCAGCGATTCGAGGTGCAGTCCAACGATGTGGTCTGATCAATGTGTACAACAGGATCGCAAAAAATAATCAAGTTGTTCATGTATTTTGCCATGGATCCAAAACAGGTACTAAAGTAATTGACATGATTAAGACATTAAAGCAATTAAAAACCAGGAACAATAACGTAAGCAGATTTAAACAGATGTCCAGTTAAAGTAATACGACCACTCGTGGAACCATCCCCAGGGGACCTGCTTCCATGCAAGGTATTCCCTCGAAAGGTTTAGCTCGCATTTCCATGCAATAACTGGCCGTGTGCCGGTGTGGCATAGTAGCATATGAGCCATCACCTGTTTATCATATGCTCTGTTCTTTTTAGAGCTGCTTTTGTACATATGTTATGGGCCATGAAGGCTTAGCCCAGTCCGTCATGCGGATCATACAATTATGGTACATTTTGCGCCACTCAGTTTGTGGCAACCTGACTTGCATAGGTAAAGTCTTTTATAATCTGGAAGCTATAATCCGTCACCACAGGAGATCAACCCAATGGTGGCCAACAATGAAATAAGGAAGAATGTAGAAGAAGAAGAAGAAGAAGAAGAAGAAGACATTCCAAGAAAGAGGTAATATATTGTTAATGTAAAAAATAGGCAGGTAGGTCTTTTACATCAGCGTACAAATGGATCGAGCCGATCATACGATCAAATTGTGCAGCGTGACAGCCGGAGACAGATAA
The DNA here is from genome assembly GCA_944474145.2 of Dicrocoelium dendriticum. Taxonomy (NCBI): domain Eukaryota; kingdom Metazoa; phylum Platyhelminthes; class Trematoda; order Plagiorchiida; family Dicrocoeliidae; genus Dicrocoelium; species Dicrocoelium dendriticum. Next base: position 21,472 of record CALYDF020000570.1, on the reverse strand, counting down.
CTGTACGAGTTGTTCAAAGGCAAAAAGTCAAATAGGGAATCCGTTATTGACATCACTGAATTCCAGTATAAGTTTATGGACTGTTAACTCCAGAAAAGAAGGGGAAATGATTAGCATTGCAGAACAAATGTAGCGAAGGGGATCGCAGAACAATATTACGAATTAATCAAATTGTGGGAAAAAGTACGAAAAAGGTTCCCGGCCCCACACCAGCAAAGAAATTTGCTCTCGGTTTTAAACAGAAGACAGTTGGTATGAATGAATTTTAAAAGGAGTAAAACCGCTTAGGAGGTAGCATGAATTAACAGCAAAAGAAGCGGTTGTAACAGCTCCTCCTAGATGATAATGTTTGCTCCGGTGCATTTGTTGAATATGTTTCGACTCGATGTTCGCCGGTATCATACATGATTTGGCCCTTCTTCATACAGCTTTTTATCATCAACTTGGGTTTTTAAGATCCATTTCACTCTGTTCGCTGACAAAATCTTTATGATTTTTTGAACTTGCAAAAAGATTCAATACATCTAATCCCTTTTGGCAGCTTATTCCTTATGGAGCCACACCTAAGAAGGTAGAAATTTCTTCTTAGGCTGGTCATGAATTTAGGTAAATAGAATATACATTCACTATCTCGCAGTTCACAAATGGTATTACCCCGAAAGTGCAAATGATAAATTCCAACATATGCTTTCCGCCAAGCGAGTTTGTGGAGGATGCACAGATTTAGATGCGTTCTTCGTGACCACAGAGTTTCAAGATTCAATTGCCTGCACCCATTTCTATATGAAAGAGCGGTTGAATAGCCAAATATGCGCTTCGTAAAGGCACGTTGGACGTTTTCAATGGCTTTGAAGTCACCCTTTCGCAAGTTAATGAAAGTAAGACAGCAATATTCAAGCAAAGTTCTGATACTGATTTTGCAAGCAATTAGTCTGGTTTCTTTCAAGGTTAGCAGGTGGTATATGAACCCGACCGACCGCGTAGCCACTTTCACGCTATGATTTGCATGTGCACTAAAGTTTAACGAACTAGAATATCTTAAACCTAAGTCACGAACAGACTGACTGATGGGAATGACTTCGTCATGAAGATTGAACAATTCTGCTGCCATCTGACATCTATACGCCAGAATACTACACTTCGATGTTGCATACGTCATCTGCCACCTATCAGCCCAGCTCTCAATTGCTTTCAAATCGCTTTGGATATTGTTAAGTTCAGCAATATGCTGAGAATCTCGGGACGTGTAAATAACATTTAGATCGTCGGTAAACAAATAACGCTTCCCAAATTGTATAACAGAAACGAGGTCATTTATACACAGTAGGAAGAGTAACGGACCTAAGACACTACCCTGTATCACTCCACTGGTGACCAGAAGAGGTGAAGAAATATAACCATTGATATCCACAACTTGCGACCGTCCTACTAGGCACGATTGGATCCAAGAGTTAAGCGGATTTGTAGCACCGTACTTACTTAATTTATCTGGCAGTTTCTTTTGTGGGACGCTGTCAAACGCCTTTCGCATGTCCAGGAAGATGACATTACACCGAAGACCTGAGTCAATTGCTTCAGTTAGATGGTTAAGGAAGTCAACTTGACAGGTAACAAATGAGCGGGACTTCAGAAAGCCATACTATGAAGGTGAGAGAATTTTGTGCGATATTAAAACGAAACCAAACGTTCCTTAAATATACTCTCTAGCATGTGTGAGAGAATGGCATTTTGTGGCTACAGGGGCTGTAGTTCCGGATGTCAGTTTTCGACCCGGACTTATGCCTCGGTACAACCGTAGCCATTTTCCAACGTTCAGGATATTGACCAGACTGAACAGACAAAGAGAAGGTATTCAATACTATTAGAGGGATATCATCTCCACCGTGTTTGACTAAAGCAGAAGAGATCCCACTGGGGCCAGGTCTCTAGCATGGTCATAAACGTAATCATACGTTTTACTCTAGCGACACTAAGCTCGATCGCTGAGACTTGTTCAGAGAAGTGAAACGAGGTTGTCAATTCCAGGGTTTTTTCAAGATTAAAGGATTTTGCAAAGTATGCGTTAAAGGCTTCTGCCATGGCAATGCATTCGCTTTCAGGCATGACGATGTGGGAGGGTAGATCAGTTTTGCCGCCACTCATTTTTCTCAGTAATGCAGTCACCATTTGACTTGGATTACTACTATTTACAGCCCGTTGTTCTTCCTGCACGAGACGGGTGTGGTGTTTCATGTCCGTCTCAATTATAAGGCGTTGGGGTCTTAGTATTACGCTGTAGTCGTGAGTAAATTCATATTTTCCAGTCAGCACTCGTATTTTCCAGTTGTTCTTTACGTTGATAGCATACTTAAAAGAGGCTCTTGTATTATCACGGGGCCAAGTATGCATAAGCACTTAGTCACATTGTCATGTAAGATGTCAGGCGCTCTCTTATTGTCAGACAAAAGAAAGAAATGGTTCCAACTTTGGACCTTAAGCAGAGAGGAGAAATCCACCCAACTAACATTTTGCAGGAACTGTGAAATCACCGCAGACCTCACAAGCGACAACTCAGTGATAATTTTACATCCGACTACTTTGTGAGCACATCCAGGGGACAGTCAATTACATCAGTAGTTATCTGGGACGCGCCTGAGGTAAAAAGTAGGTCTAATATATTTTTTCCCCTGGTAGCCACGAGAACATGTTGCTTCCAAGCACCAATGATGGCAGACGTTATGAACTCAGCATGTTTCGCGTTGGTTACTAGTTTTGATCAACAGATATTTGGTAGGTTGAAATCTCCACCTACGACTTTATCAAAAGTACTTAATTCCGATATGTAATTGAAGATGTCCACCAACTGATTCTCATCACTGAAGCTGGCCCCGTGTGAGCAGTACATACAGCCTACAAGAGTTCACTTAATACCGAAGGAGAAGAGTAACCAAGCGGAACCAATAGTGGGGCATATAAGTGGAAGTGTGAATTCAGACACAGTGAGGTTCTGTGAGTAGTAAAGTACGTAAACACCTCCTCTGCCTTGCTTTCCATCACGTTCAATAAGCATGCAAGCTTCGATAGAAAACGGCTGGCTGGGCATAGAATCATGGCACCAGGTTTCAGTGAGTAAAATCATATCAGGTCTATTCAGATATATGAAGATGTGGAGTGATTGAAGCTTATTCAAAAGAGAACGGATATTAAGTATCATTAGCCTTAAAAATTCCTGGTGGTATTCATTATTCCACCCAGTATTTACTCTTGCAATCACATTAGTTCTAGAGCCTTCCGCAGCTAATCACTTCCCGTGAGATGCTCAAAACTCCGGGAGACAAAATTGATCTGAGAAACAACGCAGTAATCATGGGCTGCTCTAACTTTACCCCTGTACAGAGCGGTTGAACCACTGCTTCTCGTACGGCGAACTTTCTAATGACTTGAAATGTGGTATTTGATGGCCCCGTTGGTGACCTATGAAGACATGGGCATATGGAGGAGTTGGATAGATGAGATTGGGCATCGAATTTGTTTCTTCTACACTGCTTATAACTGTGGTCTTACTTAGCTTGAAGACACACTGCTGGTATTTCAAAAAATGCACATATTCGCTACCTTGCCGGCAGGCTATTCGGCCAAAGGCTCAGGGTGGTGTCCCCTAAGTCAACACCCTACATCGGCTTGGGCAACCGGGTAGTATCTCGCCATCTGACAAAATCATGGAATTTAATGTGTTTTCTTTGACAATCTCTGTACCACCTTTTGTGCTCCATGATTTCTGATGGCTCTATGTCTATTCATAGAACGTTGGAATATATATATATATATATATATATATATATATATATATGTATATATATCTATATATAGTTGAAAGCTATGAGCACCTGGTAGAGATAAATCAATTGAAAGGGTGAATTGTTAATAGCTGCAACTAACCCACTAAATTTATGTACGCAATTGCATTTGTCCTGTGTTTTCACATCATACCTGCTGTGTGAGGTGTGTCAATACTTCCAATTGACATGTGTTTCATGATGAATACAGTTCTCAGTTTAACCCGTTTGTCGTGTTCCCATTTGTGTGCACATACACACTATATATAAGTTATTGTTATAAAGCAAGGCTATGAAATTTTACCTTGCGTTTTCCATGTGCATATTGTCACTCACCTTTTAAAACGTGGTGGTAAGAAATCCCATTGTACGATTAAAAGTCGATGCAAGCGAATATGTGTTCCCAATAAATCCTTTTCAGAATTGTACAATTATGTGTGGAAAAAAACAAATGTTTGACGCAACATAGAGGTTGTTAAGACAAATTAAGTTCACAATAACTGTGCAATAACAATCACTATCTGTTAGGTCACAAATGAGGTGCACATCCCATTTCATGAGCCGGATGTCACAGTTCGGGTTGACCAAGGCAGTTTTGACGTCTGAACGAGCCGTTTCAGAACACAAAACTCCTGCTCGTAAAATGGAATGGCGATGGCATTCGCGGATTCAGGCAAACGCTTACGAACGAACTTTGATCGACTGTCTGTTACCTGATAGCTCGCTTTGCATGACTCAGCCAAGTTGGCGACGTGGACAGTGTCGGGGAGATCCGTGGCTATCGATGAGTTGGTTTGATTTGGACAACCGGTCATGAGCCAAGCCGGATGGTGCACTTCAAGCCATCCAGACAGGCGCCTTGTTGTACGTAGAGTCAAAGGCACACCCGAACTGATAAATGACCATAGAAGCGGTCAGCCTCGAGAAATGGACTTAGTTGCGAATACGAATGAGTGGGTCTGTTGAGAAAGTGCACTAGAGTTTAGCAGCTAGCATAGTTTACTTAACTGCTGTTAAAAGACTTATGGCTACTCGTTCGGCGACTGCATCACTTTTTAAAGATAACATTTAATAAGCTCTTGCTCTTCAGCTGTTGGAACCTGCACCGGTCCGGATTTGTCTAGCATGTTCTTAGGAATGAATCGATCAGCATAGCCGTTTTCACACGGCACATTCTGAATGAATCCCAACTCAGTAGCCAAAGTGTCTACAGAACGAATCCTGCGGGCCCTTGTGGTTGAACAGCGAACTACGTTTCGTTTGTATCTCCAAGGAACGAAGGTATGGAAGTTCCTATACTGCCCACTCCAGCTTTCCTTCATGTAGACTGGTCGTTGGATCGAGAAATCTAGTCTACGGGTTAATAATCGTAACGGCAACCGGTTCTTCGCTTCCTTCTCGCATGTAAACTGCAATGCTGCATGGGTCTGCTTAAAGCGCTCAATATCAGCGTTGAGTTCATTGAACTGATCGACCACAACAAACGTGTCATCCAATTAGCGATGGTAAACATCAGAGGTGTTGATCACCGCATGTAGTTTTGCATGCGTTAATTTCGCTAGAATGGCATGCGCCAGCAGCGAACCTAGGGGTGATCCTATTGTAGCGAAAACGACACGACAGGGGGTAGACGTTTATTGCACACCGAAAATGGGCACACCTACGGGTCTCACGCGCGCCCTCGAATATCGACTAGATTTCCGTCCCACAACGCAACACAGGTACGGATGTTAGAGACGAGCCAGTCCTTTCGCCTCGGGAGCTCTGACTTGGAAGACCCGCCTTCCTGTTTTCCCCTCGATCTCCACTTCTCTGTACCCGATTTGGATCGGCCAGGAGTCGTTCGAGAGTTCTCGACTTGCTTGTTCTGGGCTGTGTCAATCGGCTCGGCCTCGGTCTTGTGGGCTGCGCTAGCGGCGTATATGTCTGATTTATTGCGCTGTCCACATATTCCCGCTCCGTAGTTCCGGGCCCAGGCTCGTCGTTAACCGTCCTTCTCGATCCGCTCTCAACTAGCTCCGAAGAGCTCCCCCGAGACATTCTTGGAAACGGCCCCTCTACACTATGGCTGCACCATCATTTAACAGTAGTAATTACCATTGGATAGGAACTGTACGTTCCCGGTACAAAGCAAACGGTGGCTTTTCAAATTAAGCAATGGTATGCCTATCGTTTTTTGTGTTCATTGAAGCAGATGCAAATTTAATCGATTGTTTATAGAAGTGGAACGTTGGTGGAATACAAGATAGCACCCAAGCGAAACATTATTTTATTGCCGATGTTGCGGTCCCTGACGCTTTCGATGAAATGAAAAGTGCCACGAAGGCAGCATTGTGGAATTCGCTGTCCTATTGACTCAATAATTTCTAAAGCTATTGGGCGACAGTATTGCAGGACGAATTAATCATTGATAAAATTGGGCGAAGTGGGGCATCAGTCTTATTAATTTTCGGTAACCCGTAATGCCTCGGAACATTCGTGTCACTTGGCTTAAAGCTATCATAAAGAGTATTTGAGATATATCCACTATTCCCAAGCTCTTGCAAGCTTTTGATAATCTGCATTTCAGATCGCTGCGTTTGGTCCTTTTCTTCAATTGTTCGGGAAAATTTGATTTCATCAGTCAAAATTCTTTCTAGCTTGTTTATATAGTCGTCTTTGTCCAATAGAACGACCCCGGTGCCTTTGTCTGGTTTGCTCAGGAATATCTTGTCATTGCGCCTTAAATCCTTCAGTGCATCAAAGTGCTTGCGTGTCAGTGGACCATGATTGAGAACATGGCACGATACTGGTAGCAAGTGTTCACCAGAGAACATTTGAAGCGTTCTAGGTCTTCATTAGACTCGGCTACTAACCCTTTTGTTTGACCGCACGGCTTTTCAAGCGGCAGCTCACAGTGCAGCTGATTAGCTCTGTGTCTGAGAGGAAAAAATTTTAGACCAAGTGATGGAACCTCTTTTACAGTGGAATTCAAGTGAAAACTTGAAAACTTATGTACATTCCTCTCAGGTCCACTGGGAAAAGTAACTCGGGGCGTAAGCTGCTTCAACATCATCGTTAAGGCCAAACCTTGTTGCCTTACATTGTTCTCGGTAATGGACAGAAAGAAATCTATAAACAGCTGTTTCAAGTTCAAAGATAACTCGTCAACTGCATGATGGTTCTGTGCCATATTTCGCTCAAATTAGGCAATTTTTGGTTGCGCCGTTTCACGCTGGTTCAACGCATGCCGTCTAAGCGTTTAGACATTAGGATATATCCGACTGCAACGCAATTGCTTCCAGAGCCTGCTGGGATGGTGATTGAATCCAGTGTGCTCATTGAAGAATTGAACACAAATTTTACCTTTGGCAAAATTAGTGGAGAACTTAAGGGACTGAGTTAGTTCCTTCCCCACTGAGGGTGACTTGGACGATTACAGTAACTGGAATATTCCCATTTAATCATCAAGAAAAAGGGACCGAAGATAAACAGTTGTTTTCGATGAATTCATCGTCAGACCTTTACAGTCATATGGGTAAAATAGAAATGGGCGTAACGGTGGTTTCAATCAGTTCAAATGAAATTAGATCACGTGACAACTGGGGGCAAAATACCGGCACTAAACATAAACAATATGCGCAAACCAGGGCAAAGGAGTAGTCGAGCGATTACTCCTCGCCTCCGAATCGTCCATTTTATCTGGCTACGGTAGCTAAAGACCCTCCATGAGCTTATTTGTGAACACAAAAGCGGTTGATACAACCGAATACTGATCGCCTCGAGTTTAGCGAAGAGGACGCAGCCACAGAACGGGTAGCCAGAAGCCTTTCAGCAGCAATTAAGTAAACTTTCCCAGCTGCTAAACACAAGTGCACTTTCTCTACAGTAATCGAAATTCTTGAGCCCATAGGACAACGAAGTACACAATACTGCCTTCGCGGCACTTTTCATTTCATCGAAAACGTCAGGGACCACAACATCGGCAATAAAGTGATGTTTCTCTTGGGTGCTGTCTTGCGTTCCACCAACGCTCCACTTCAAAGACTCTTTCGGATCACTTATGGGCGCCATCAAGAGTTAGTCGCATCATCCGCTCTCGCAGATTCGGTGGGACAAAAGCTAGTTTCCTTCTGCCTGACGCAACCGCCACATTATCGTTTTCGACCCCCAGTCTGTCCCAGATCAAAAAGAATTCCTTCACCTCACTTGATATGGCCTCCGGCGTGGTGCCAATTTGTAAGTGAGAGCACAGTACCTACACGAATTCATCTGTTCTTTGATCACCCAGTAGGTTTCTTTTTTTACGTGTGTTGCTGTGTTAGTTGTGCACCAAACTTTTTAGTTTCGTGTGTTCATCAATCCATGAAAGTTTCGTGGAATTCCGCTTGATATCTTCGGAGATCTCAGTGATTTACGGCTGTGCCCGTCATTTTGGAATTTGTGATCGACATCTTGCTTGTCCTCGTGCTTGAAAAAATACAACAACTATGCCAAATATCATGCAACAACGTATCTGCTCTTCAGCTAATTGCGGCAAAGCCCTTAAAATGGGTATAGCGTGCCGGAACTGCAGTGGCTCGTTCCACCCGAGCTGTATAGGAAAGTCCGCCCAAGAAGCAAGACAAATAAACAAGGCAACTGACGCATTTTGGTTTTGTCCAACTTGCCAGTTAACTCCAGTGGTCGGTTGTTTATGTGAACTCATGGAAAGGTGCGATACTTTGAATGCGACAATCGCTTATTTGTTGAACGCCAGGCTTGCACCACCGGCCGCGAATATGGCCATGATTGTACCACAGTCGGTCAAAGAAAGCTCCACCTCGAGGCCGAAAAAAAGGGCTAGACGCTCAAGCCGCGCTGCAGCCTCAGTTTCTCCAAATCCCCTGCCTCATTCAACTCCCAAAAGCGGACGAACATCCAGAGTACTGATGTCCACACCTTTGAGTCACACGCCCCACCTCCATTCAACAGCAACCGCGGAAGCTCCGGGGCAAACCTCTTCCGCCGTAGAGAAAAGTCGGGCGTCGTACGCCTCAGTCGCCTCAATGCATACACTGGCTAAATTACCTCCGACTCCGGTGGCCTCACCAAGCAACAGTAAGTTGACCAGACTCCAACAACCAAACAATCCGTTTAACACCGTGTCTTTAAGTCATGGCAAATCTGCATCCAACGCAAGGAGCCAAGGCGCGTTAACCGTTGTGTGTACAAATGTTCCTGAATCAAGGCGAGTACAATAAAGGGGAAGCTGTTTGATGATCGTAATCAGTGGAAGTCTATATGTACTGCGATTGGCATTTCGGTTGAACCTGCAATGCTGAGACGAGTCACACGTCATCCAAATTCAGCGCACTCCGGTGAACCCCGACTTCTCCGGGTGACACTAAACTCCACCAAGGACACAGAGGCAGTTCTACTATCGTCCAACAGGCTTCGTCATTCATCGCTCGAGGCGTGCATACTTCCTGATATCCCCTGGAACGAACGTCCGAAAAAGATGAGCAACCGTGAGGAAGTTCGTAAAGCCGAGGCGAAACGGACGATAATTTTGTACGGGGTTCCTGAGCTCCAAAACTCAACCTCTGATGCAGCGAATGCACATGACCGGGAGCAATGGAGTTACATCCGCCACGAAATCTCCCTCAATAATATCATCGCTAAGCGGTTGACCAGGATTCCATTTTCACCCAACTACAAAGGGAATGGTCCCAGACTTATGAAGGTGGTGCTTCAATCTGAGTTTATGTTACCGCTCGCCTTGGAAAACTGGTCCAAATTCCGCATGAAGCTGCCAGCGGAAATTCGATTAAAGGCATCAGGTACGCTGCCACGGATTACCAACGACTCACGGGGAGCGATCAAATTGTTGAACCATCCACTCATGCAACTTTGTGAAGGCATAGATTTATCGACAACCGCAATATCCCACGAAACACGGCTGAACACGGGGGACCAGCAGGGCCCGGAAGGCCGCGATCAGTCGTCTAACCGAAAGCAAACTCAAAGGCAAACGTCACCACAAAAAAACGGTTAATGGCCGACCCGTTAACGGTCGGCATAAACTTCATTTCTACCACAACCTGTGCTAGCTCACTCTTGGTTACAAAAGCACTCTCCTGCATGTATACTAATGCACAAGGCCTCATAAGTAAGTTGGTAGAACTCCGTCACCGTTTGGCTTCGGAGCCTCGAGACATCATAATGATCGCCGAAACCTGGCTGAGCGGCGAAATCACAGACGCTGAGATTGCCATACCGGGTATGTCACTTCTCCGGAACGACAGAACGGGCCAGGGCGTTGGCGTGCTCATTTATTTCCGAACGAACCTTCGTTGTGAGCTCATAGACGATCCCCAGACTTGTGTCACCGACGTCCTTTGGTGCAAACTGTGGTTGGAACGCAACGACGTATGCCTTCTCTCTGTGGTTTACCGACCACCGAAATCCACTCCGGAAAGGGACAACAGACTTATCTCCGCTTTTCGCTCCGTGCTTAATCAGAAGTACAGCCACATCCTCGTTGCAGGAGATTTCAACACCCATGACTTGGAAAATCCAGCATCCGAGACAGAAGTGTTCAAGGCATATTTGCAAGAGCTACTCTCTAGCACCTTCTTGTATAACCACGTCACCGTTCCAACCAGGTTCAGAACAGGAAACAACCCATCGATATTAGATCTAGTGCTCACTAACGAAGAGCTCATGGTCGATGGACTAAAGGTGTGCAGTCCTTTGGGCCGTAGCGATCACGTGACTTTGCAGTTCGATTACATCTGCTACGCCGAATATCCAGCTGCGGAGCTCGAAACGAGGCAATCTGTTATCCATTACCACGTTCTGTCTGCTCTAGTTGAGAATACCAGTTGGACGTTTCTAGCTAACTGCACTCCAGAACTAGCCTGGGAGACATTTGCGAACACCATCACGTCACTAGTCATAGAAGCCTCAACACCAAAAGTTTCCCAACATCCCCGCACAGCGAAATCATTCTTGCGAAGCCGGACGCGAAAATGCATGACTCTAAGGGATCGGGCATGGCGCACGTATAACAGCAACCCCAGCGCAGAAAACTGGACGGAATACGTTTCGCATCGCAACTACTGTGTGCTTTTGGTTCGCGAAGACAAGAGAACGCATCAGCAGGAGCTAGCCAAACGATTCTGTTCGAACAAAAAGCTTCTTTACAAACATGTGAATGGACTTCGCAAGGTGCAACGGGGAATCCCACCGCTTAATACGACCAATGGGTATACACATACTGCGAAAGAGGCGGCCAACGCATTACGGGCCCAGTACTCCCCAATCTTCCAAGGTGTACAAGCCTCGACGTATATTCCGCCACTAGTTACCCCACCGTCCGTTTTATCCAACGTCACGTTCACTGCAGAAATGGTGCTGCAAAAGCTGCTATCCTTGCGTTCACACAGCTCTCCCGGGGCCGATAACATTCACCCGAAAAAATTACAGGTAGCTGCCATCCACTTGGCCGAACCACTAGCTGCATCTTTTCAGCGCTGTTTCGATGAGAACATCGTACCTTCGAGGTGGAAACAAGGTGTAATACCGCCCATATACAAAGCAGGAAGTCGATCGGATCCTGCCAATTACCGCCCCGTAACGCTTCTGCCTGTGATCGCCAAAGTCATGGAAGCGGTGATAGCAGATGCGTTAATGGGATACTTGGAAAACTACGGCATAATTGCGCCAGAACAGCATGGGTTTCGTCAACATCGTTCATGTACGACGAATCTGCTGTTAGCTCGTGACAACTGGACCGAGACTGTCGATGAGGGAACAGGAGTCGATGTTGCGTTCTTGGACTTTTCGAAAGCCTTCGATCGCCTGGATCATCGAATCCTGCTCATTAAATTCCAACAGTGCGGTATCGGAGACCCGTTGTTAGGATGGATCGGTAACTTTCTCTCTGAACGGCAGTTAGTAGTTAGAGTTCGATCATCCTTTTCCGATCCGATTCGAGTGGGATGCGGCGTACCGCAGGGTTCGGTACTTGGGCCTCGTTTGTTCCTGCTTTTCATTAACGATCTAGTAAGAGTTATTACGTCGAAATTCTTACTCTTCGCGGACGACCTCAAGGTTTGGCGGGCGATAAAAGATCGGACGACCATGAAGTCCTACAGCGTGACTTGAATGAGGCCTGGAATTGGTCGGTGAGAAACGCCCTGCCGTTTAATGTGAACAAATGTCGCGTTGTTCATATCCGCCATCGACAAGTCCACGTCTACAAGCTTGGGGCACACGATCTGAAGACCACCACTCAGGAACGCGACTTGGGTGTGCTGGTACAGGAAGACCTCGGGTGTTCCAAACAGTCAGATTCCGCTTCTAAAAGGGGCAACCAGCACGTTGGACTCCTGCGAAGAGCATTCGGAATTTTGCATCCATCCATCTTCTCTTTGATGCTGAATGCCTATGTGCGTCCTCACGTCGAATATGCAATCCAGGCCTGGCAACCCTGGCTAAAACGTGACCTTGCAGCGCTTGAGACCCCACAGCGTCGAGCAACGAAAATCGTCAAGGGCTTGCGCCACACTCCTTACCAGGAACGACTGGAGATACTCGGAGTGTTCAGCGGACGGTACCGGCGACTTCGTGGAGACCTCATACTAGTGTACCAGATATTGAGCGATCCCAGTCACGTATGCCGCCACCTCTTGAAGCTCAGCCCGAACACTAACCTTCGCGGTAACAGTTTAAAGCTGAGCCAACAGTACAGTCGTCTAGACTGTCGGAGAACCTATTTCTCCCTCCGGGTCTGCGGGCCCTGGAACGCCCTTCCAAACTCAGTTGTTTGTGCCCCCACATTAGATACGTTTAAAAAACGATTGGACGTCGCACTGAGCGTCCTGCGCTTTGTTTTATGAACGAAAACGCTTGTATATATTTAGGCTGACCAGCCTCTTTGGATTTATACCCCAAATTCACGGTCGTAAATCTGTGCGAACCGGTGATTACTCCATTTTTATTTGCTACCATCACCAACGATAACAATTTCTTAGCCAGTTTTGCGTCGTACCACTTTATCCCCCTAAAACTGTTATACTTCTACCTTTTATCTCACTGACACTCCTTACTTCAACCACTTATGTGGTTTGCCAATTTGTTAGTATTTCTATTACCAACCTGCGGGACTCGTTAAGTGTATGCTTTTTTACCCGTCATATACCATTGTTCCATTGTTCCATTTTTCTCCACTGTGACCGCGCGCACCGGTATAGAATTTTTCAGCATGAGGTCGGCCAACGACGAACGTGACAACAAACCGGGTTGTATGTTCTGCGTTCCGTCTACGTCCTCGATGCTGAACTTAAATTCTTTCAGAGAGTATGCCACTGCGCCAGGCGTCCCGTGGGTCTTTTGCTGTCATCAACCATTAACTCGGCTTATGGTCAGTGTTGCCCCGGAATTCCGTCGCTAGGAGGTAAGTTCTCTATTTATCCAAGTCCCACAGGATGGCCAGACCTTCTTCTCCGTCGTGGAATACTTCTGCTCCGCCACTGTCAGTACTCTGCTCAAATATACCACCAACACGGCTGGTTAGGACAATACCGCACCGATAGCCACGTTGCTTGCGTCAACTGCCACAGTGAATCGTTCATCTGCATTGGGTAGTCGTAGGCACGTTGGGGTTTCTGCTGTGCACCTTTTCAGGTGGTTAAATGCTTGATCCGTATCGACTGTCCACACGAACTGCTAGTCTTTCTGAAGCAGCTTTAAAAATGGGCTGATCCTCTCTGCAAATTGGGGCACAAACTTTGAGTCCTAAGCCACGACTCCCAAGTACGAACGGAGCTGACGCATGGAATTTGGCACCGCGTAGCTCTTGATTGTCTCGCATTTCTCCGGAAATAGATGGGCACGGCCATTGCCCACAAAGTGACCCAGACACACAATCACATTTCGAGCAATCTGTGACTTCTTGCGACTGAGTTTTATACCAGCTTCTTCCAGTCTTTTTAGTACTGCTGCAAGTCTGGTACAAGGTTCGGGCTCTGTCTAGGAGAAGTAAATACTGTCAACATCGTAGACAACCACGTTTTGTAGATTGTCCCAGACCATCAGAAATAGGCATCTGAAGGTAGCTGGTTCGTTGAGAAGTCAAACGGTATTCTTAGGTACTCATACTGCTGTCCATTCACACTGAAAGCCATTTTGAGGTGATCTTCATCGGCGATGTGCAGCCGCCATTATACCGATCGGAGATTTGTCAAGGATATCTGCTTGGCGCTGTAAACTCTGGAGAAAATTTCTCTCCTCTGAGGCCTCGGAAACGCATCCTTCACTGTCACTCTGTCCAATTCTCTAAAATAAATGCAAAAGCAACCTGTTTCGTCGGCATTTTGCGTTAATAGAGCAGGAGATAACTATGAAGTGTGCGTACTCCTGATGATTCCTTTCGCTTCGCCTGTGCTATCTGTTTCTGTATCTCTATCAGCGTATTCTGTGCTATTTTTCTGAACATGGGCTTGCACTGCCCTTCATGGATTAATGGTATTCGATATTCCACCCTGTTACAGAATCCGCAATCATCATCCGCGTTAATGAATAGGTGGGCATACTTGCTCAGTAGACTCCGTATTTCAGGATAGAGAGAAACAAATTGCAGTTGGCGCAAGACCCAGCCACAGGAACCACATGATTGCATTGGAAACAGCGGCGACTATTCCGGGCTTCCATGTTCATGTCGTTGTGAAATCGCTGTCGGAGTCTCCTCGATAACAGCTTCACCACCATTCGGGTCAGTTGGCTTGCTCCGTGTTTCAACTCCGAATGCTGGACTCTCCCCATGTTCATTCGCTCCAATAAATTGTGGGAAACCGTCACCATCTCTTCCGCTCTGCTATCTCCAACCATCGCTGCCAATTTTACCTGGTCATGAGGTGGGTCCGGCAGGCTTCGCACAAATTGCTGTTTGAGTAGCCGATCCTTTACGTTAACCTACAATTCGAAGAGCCAAATCGACAGATGTCTGTCTAGCTGATGGAAAAAACACCATCAACTTCTCCTGTTCCTCCCATCTGGCTGAGTGAAATTGCGCCAGCGCTCGCTGTCGATCGCCTTCCTTCCCAAATTCTGCATAAAATGTAGGCCTTATCTCAGTGAAGGAACAGCCGGACTTAGCCTTCCGAATGAACAAATACTCCGCCTTCCTACATTCCTCCTACAGTATGCCCGAAGCAATTAGCATATTGGCGTTATCTCTGACTCAGTTGCATGCGGCGATGGCCTCACATTCATCTAGCTATGTCTCCACATAAGAATGCGCGAAATGCGCTGGCCAGGTCAGCATCATTCTGTATTGTCACAGCACCAGTGTAGCCAAAGTGACGCCGGGATAGTGGCAGGCGGGCAAAAGGTGTATTGCCACAACAATGAGCAACTGAAAACTTACAAACCCGTACAGATATGGACCGCGTTTACTTCCCACGACGCGCCGCGGATGAGGATCTGTGAGACGGGCCATTCGCTGTGCCATTCCATGTGCCTACAAGCAAGAGTTTTGGAACAGTCACACCAAGCGGTAATCCCGTATCCCCGCTTTGCTATATGCGATTCTCGCCAGCCAAGAGTCGTTCGAACGATCGGGATTTCCTTTTCTGTGGTTGCATCACACGGCCCACCTTCAGTCATGTTGGATTCTTTAGCGGCTTATTTGTCTGCTTAAATGCATTCTCGACGAATGCCTCCACCGTTGTTCCGGGCCAAAGCTCGTTACCAGATGCCCCTCGTGACCTGCTGTCGGCTCGATCCGCAAGGTTCGTAATGCCTTGTCTCGTCTCATCCATTGCGCCCGGTGGTAATACCCCACGGTCGCGGCAGCTGGCGAGGGAATATGGCCTGTTTCACACGCTCGCTCGCAATCGGAAGACAAACAGACAGCCCACGTTATCGCGGCCAACTCGTGTGACTGCTTCAGTGCGTCCGATCAGGTGATCCATCGGGGGAGCGAGTGATTTTTAAAAACGCAACCTAGTGTACACATCCTCAGAGTGGAGAATAGAGTGCTTGTGTGCTGATCCGTGTGTCTCCTTTCTCTTGACGCGGCTGGGGAACCCAGGCATGTAACATGGTGACAGATGTACAGACCTGTTAAAACTCGCTCGCGATTGAAGAGCAATCAATGAGCTCATAGCCTGCTCCCCTAGAGATTAGAGAAAGCACATTGTCCGACAACCGGAAAGCGTGAAAAGCGGATTGGATGGAGTTCGCAGGGTTGATCTAGTTGGATGATCCAGTTGGCCATTACCAACTGGATCGGAAATGAAGCTGCGGACTCTCATCTTCAGCTGACTTTGTGCGAGGAAGTCGCCGATCCAACCGGGTATAGGGTCGTCAATTCCATAGCTTCAAAGCTTGTAGAGGAGAAGGCGGTGGTCCAAACGATCGAACGCTTTCGAAAATTCCAGGTAGACAACATCGACTCGCACTCTGGCATCGGCTGACTCCGTCCAGCTTGCCCGGGCTAGCAGAAATTTTGTAGTGCAGGATCGATTTCGACGGAATCCGTATTGCAGTGACCCTAGGAAGTTTTGCTCTTAAAATATCCCATGAGCGCTTCTGCAATTATACGTTCCATTAGGTTAGATAAAACTGGGAGGTGTGTGATTACACGGCAGTTCGAGGGCTCCGACCGGTTACCACTTTTGTAAATAGGAGTGACTACTCCATGTTTCCACAATGTGGGAACCTGCATTTCTTCGAGACAACATTGAAAGTACCGAGTTAATTGTTCTGCAAGTTTCATGGCCGCTGTCTTCAATGCCTTCGGTTTGATGTCCTCCACGCATGGTGAGCTGTGCACGCGCAATAACATTAGCGTTTTCATCACATTGGCTGTCGTGCACGATACGTGTTCTAACCCTGGATGCTATGTCAAAAGCGGATGAAATGATGATTCACTCCAGAAAATATGGATGAAGCGTTGGCGAAGCACGTTGGCCGCATCTTGTGCGGTTTGCGCGAGACTATCTGTTGCACGTAAAACCGGGATTCCGCGCTGCACTCTGCGGAGCTTGTTTACGTGTCTATACTGCAACTTACGATTTGTACTGAATTTCGCCGCTATGTTCGGTTGGTGATGGAGTTTGCCTTCGCGGATCAACTTGATGCAGTAATTTCGTTAACTTGTGTAAGCACCACAGGTCTGGTTACTTGGACAGACTTTGTAACCGCGCCAAGCAGAATCCCTTAAGGCCATAAATTTTCTAGTACTGCTCCTCAGGAACGAATCCACTTGCTTCGGGCGAAGGACCTTGCTTTCTGATGCATTTGCCGGTAGCTCAGTGCATTGGGTGACGAACAACACCCGGGCGACATCAGGCGGTTTCTCGGTCAGGAAGGACCATTCGGTTACTTGAAAGAGCTTGGACAGGATATCGTAATGTGTAACGACATAGGTTTCCACCTTGTTCTCACTGCTGTACTCCGAGTAACAGATGTAACGAAAGAGCAACATCGCATGATCGTTACGGCCAAGTGATGAAGCTATGGTCACGGTGTCGACCATTAGTTTCTCGTTGGAGAGCACAAGGTCCAAATCAGTGGGTGTGTCACCCGTTCGGAATCGCCTGGAAGTGGTGACATGGTTGTACAGAGATCCATCGGCGATCAGCTCTTGCAAATCCGCCTTGAATGGTTTGCAATGCGATGCTGGAACTTCGATTGCGTGCAGGTTGAAGCCCCCGACAAGACGTACTGGATGGTCGTGCCAGGAATCGTTTCATCGCAGAAGCTAGTCAATGCTCCATTTCCAAGGTGAACATTGGAGGGCGGTATACTATTGCTAGTAAACACACATCACCACGTCATAAGTGCACAAGACACCAAAGAGAATCGTCCGCTTTTCTTTCTATGTCCTCAATCATATCAATATGCAGGTCGCATCGATAACACAGGAGCACTCCCCTCCTCTGCTAGGTCGATCGTTTCGTATGGAAGTCACGCCGGGTAGTGCAATCTCAGCTTGCGTGATCTCAGTGTTCAGCCATGTTTTGTGACCGTAACTTGGTCCTACGTTAAGTTTTCACGAATACCAAGTTCGGTTGGCTGGCTGAGAAGACCTTGTGCATTGACATACAAGCAGGTGAGGGCATCAGTGGTCAGAAGGGTGTTTGTGTAGTCTTGTTTCCGCGGAGGTGCTATCCCGACTCTTGCGGGGTCGCCTGCCGTTTGCTTTTTATAGCATGGATGATGCAGGCCCTAGGGTTAGTTGAGGTTGTTGTATAGAGCTCTCAGCGCTAACAATTAGGTGACCATCTTGTCATCCTTCAGCTGTCCGTGTGTTTTGGCATTGCTTCCGTCCTGAGCTGCACGGTGACAGAATTGTATTGTTAAGTTGCTTGTTCATTATTAAACTGTCTATTTGTGGCCCGGTGCATATTGCCTTTATACCTATTTCGGATGGCAGTAGTTTACGATTTTTGTGCCACATTTGATCACATGTTCTGCCATCAGTTCGGAGTGCAATAATACTTTCACCACTCGAGGACCACACTCTTTGTAATTAGGTAATAGTGGTAACCTTGATGTCGAATTCGCGATAACATTTTCGTGTGAGAGCACTTCACGAATAAAACGCCATTCCTCCCAGTCATGCGCCGTGACCTCTAGCTAGCTTAGTGACTGGAGCTCGGGGATACCTTGAACAAGGATAGATTTTGTGTCTTGCTGTTTACGGAAGTCATCCGGATTTTGTTTGCGTTTCTGGCGTTCGCCCCAAGGAACATCTGGAAATATTCGAACAGTGTATGTGGTGGTACGGAGGCGAGTGGCTGACGAGAGAACTGCCTCTGCATCATTACCGGACTAAAGTGTTCCCTGGAGTAACCGCGGTTCACCGTAGTGCACGGAGTTTGGGCGATGGAAGAGACGCATCATACTGACTAGTTCAGATTGAACCCGTAGTAGTTGACACAGGGAGTCCCACTGCTTTTTGTCGTCTGGTATCTTATCTTTTATGGAGTTTGTCTCGGATTCAGTCACATTAGGGCATATAACGGTTGGAGAATTATGGTAGTGTTTCATGTTCTCCCTTTTGGAGCGACTAGTGGCCGCTTTCTTCAGTTGGACAAGTGATGGGGTCTTGAGTCCCGTGGTGGTATTGGCAGTAGTAACTCGTTTGGCAGCCGGCGGGGTTGCGATAGGAAGTGCCACTGCCATATGGGTAGCAACAACGGAACCGTATGTTGTCGGCCCTTCAACAGTGTTCAGTGTGGCGGGTGATTCTATCGCAGAATGTGTGGCGAACGCATCTTTATGAGCAGCCACTAGTGTCGGGGTGGCTAAATCTGGATGGTTACTCTTACACTGTTCTGAATTGGAGCTTGATATTGAGCATCGAGTTCGAGGTACTGATCTGTCTACTTCATGGGGGACAGCTTTCACGGCTGCAACCTGCTCTACCATCTCTGTCATCCTATCGCACTTCTGCGCCAAAACAGTTATGCATCTGACGAGTGGAAGACGTACACTTAATGCAGAACCAGAGAGAATCGGTCGTACTATTACGTTTTTTGACCTGGCCGAGACTAAGGCGAGCACATGGAGAATGGAAGTATTTTCGACAGTTTCTGCACTCTATTCCAAAGCGCACAAGTTTTACGCTACAAATAACGTTCATTTTGGAATCTCTGTGGTTAGCTTTGCGTGCGCCAGCAGTACGTGCCATTGTGATTGTTAGATCTGCCGAAGCCGTTCGTTGCAACGTCTACACTGGTATCCTGTATGCGAACATCGTCGATCAAGCTGGTGGTCTGGCAGACACCGGTTAGATTGCTGTAGAACAACTCCAAGATGGCGGACACAGACGGCAGTTGGGCCAGTCAGTGCGATCTCTGACAGAAACCGGAGAATATCTGCCAACTTCATGCAACTGGAAAAATACACCGAAAACCAAGTACTCGTGAAACATTCACACAGAGACAACACCTATTGTTGGAGATGAAAGAAAAACACAGTGTTTTCCATGTTTCAGAACATTTGTTACTACCGCTTGTTACATGCCCCTCACACGACCCGTGGTTCTTTCAGATCGATAAATTCAAATTAGCCCTCAGCCGTGACTGGGACTGAACTTTGTGTGTTTTCATACCCACGCCGGCCCGTGTAGTGTTCTGCAAATATATCTCCTGTCCGGTGCGTGTCTTTTTGACTCGTGGGGCGCAATTTAAGAAGTCGAACGCCTGGGGACACAACACCCATAACACAGTATTTCCAAAGCAAAAGTATTATCTAGCACCGTTAAGCAAAAAGCCGCGGCGTCCGTGGGTACAACCACTAAAACAGCTTGGAAAATCAAGAAGATCAGCATTGCATTGCTGCGATATCCAAGTTTTATGGACTACCTGTAGCGTCAAGACTTGTGTCAAGAGCCATCTTGCGTACTTTTCTCGAGAAACAACGCATCCGAGTACAGTACGATGTGTTACAGAGTTGTCACAAACGGCGGAAGCACTTCATGCTACCCCCGAAAGGGAATTCTGTGGTGGACATCCCCAAATAAGCGCAAACTAGACTTATTGAAATCAAAGAAACGGATGAGGATCGTTATCAAATGCTTCTGGGAATAAATAGCCGTTCCACAGAATTCGGCAACAGTCTGGTGCAGCTCCAATTCAGTGACAGTGACAGCAAGCTCGCCCAAGTGGAATAGGATATGGAAACCGCAACACAGGAAGAACGAACAAAGAAAAATAGGGAGGATGTGGTGGTAGCTGGCGGGCGTATAAGGCCAGTTTCACACGCGCGCTCGCATTTGGAAGGTAAACTGGTAGCCTAAGTTATCGTGGCCAAGTCGTGTGACTCCCTGAGTGCGTTCGACTTGGGATCCCAGGCACGAAACACCAACCATCTCGCTTTCGTTATCCTTCCGATTCACGAGTAGTCGTTGGCCTCTGCGACCTATGTGGTTTGTTCCTACGTTGGGATTCACCCGCACTTCCACCCTCTAACTAGTCGTGTACTGATAGAGCAAAATATTGTTTACCCCATCCCCTGTTTCATAAATCTTTTATGAGGGCTGATTTATGCAGGTCTCAGCCTTATCCGTCATGCACAGAATTCAAGTATGGCACTTTTGGTTATTTACCGGCGAGTCAGTGGCAGTATGCTTTCATGGGTACACATTTTTAAATATCTTAGAAGCTGTAATCCGTCCTATCAGGAGATCAGCCCAGTTGTGTTCAACAGTATAATAACGAAGAATAAAAGATATGGGGAATCAAAACTATGAGGTTTCCAACCTTTTGCTGATACGCCATACACAATTTGCTGGAAAATCATTTCAAACGACGACCGTTCGAAGATTTCAGCTTGAAAGGCGTAGTTCATTTCAAACAGTTCATCAAAGGAAAAGAAGTCGGTTTGGTTATACGGGAGTGTGGTAATGGTGGGAATAAGATGGATGGTAACTACATAATAAAGAGTTCATCCACACAAATCATCCAGGGTCATCTTTTGTCGACGTTTTGACAAGATATTGGAAACAGTCAGATGAACATTGATCATCCGTTTGAACTGCAGATAGGTAGAGCATTTTCTGATATTCGTTGGAAGATTATTCCATATCAACGCATACTTTATTGAGAAAAGGTTGAGCGTAGCTTGGTACGAGACTGAATATGCAGTATGCGCTTGGTGTTTCTTTTTTCACAACACTT
>CALYDF020000569.1:0-37338 GCA_944474145.2 Dicrocoelium dendriticum | reverse complement strand
GGCAGACGGCAGACGTAAAAGCGAAGTTCTGACACTTTGCTTGATTTCTACGTGCATTCTCAACGGATCGCGGACTATTACATACCATTTAATCCCGTTTTGCGTCCTCTTTCCAAAATCGGAACAAGTTCTGAAGGACATCTGACGGTTCTTACAAAAACTCTGCAAAACCTTCCAAATCACTCCGTGCTCCATTCTGCAGTGGATTTTTCCTTACACATCTCAACGTACATCAACCAAATTCCAATCATTCGGCTCGGAATTATCAGCTCTATTCAACAACCACTTGGTCAGCTCCATACCATCGCAATCTACAACTATTGGCGGTACTTTGAGCCACATTTCCTAATACGACCAGCAAATCGGATTTCCCACTATCGGACCCAAGCTCCACGGCGCGGACTACATCGCACCGACAACCGACCCAAAACGGCATCGATCAATAGACGCGAGCTTTCTCTCACCCCAAAGCCACTCGACCTTGAGTGCGTGTCACATCGTGTGAGCGAATCACCTAAACGTCAGATTGTCATCTACCACCCGCCCGGGAGCGTACTCCATAGACCATTGCACATAGACGAACAAACAAGACTAACGAACAAACCGTGCAGGTGACAGAGAAATCAAAGAACTGCCCCATCAGCGAAAACAACCCGGAATTTAAACCGGTTGGTTTGCACCACTTATAATACTTATAGTAGTAAAAACTGCACCTTTTTTTCTCGTCCATCTGCGGTTGTATTTCTATTCAACACTTATTAGACCTACACTCAGCCCCATAACATTCTTACGAGTACCCACTAGAAATGCCTGTTAATAATGTGAAAACGAGAAGCGCCCTCCTCAGGCAGAAGTTGAAAACAGAAAAGACTATAAAATCATCTGATAGCACGGATAGAAACCCAACCGATATTACTGTAAAAAAGGGATGTCCATCATCTAAATCCCAAAAAAAGTCGATTTAGTTGCAAACCACTCCAACTTTACTACCATAATTCCGACTGACACGACAGACCGGATTATAGCCCTTGAGGAAGAAATAGCCACGCTGAAATGCAAGCTTCATGAATTCAGCACATGCTATGAACAAGTCCTATCATTCTGTGAACTGCTTAGAGGCTCAGAAACTGTTACACTGGACCGTTTGAGCACAGCTGCTTCCTTACTAGACTCAGTTACATCCGAAACGCAAGAACGCCTCCGTAGATCGCATAACGTTATCATTTTTAACGTGCCTGATAAACCGAACATCGACAGGGTAACAAATACCCTCTTAAAAGCATGCAATATGGATGGAGTCTCTTGTCAGTGCCTCAGACTGAGGAAAAAGGAAAACATGACCACATGTCCGATACTCTTACAGTTTCCAGACGATAGGAGCGCATCTAAATTCGTACGCAGTAAAAGACTAGTTGCTGCACAAACTAATTTTAAAAATATTATTATCAAACACGATCAAACGCCTCTTCAAAGACGATTAACAATGAAACAAAATCCCTCCACCCATCATATGCCCCATGTTCCTACTAACGAAGCCAGTACTGACGCTATCATCAGCAATGTCGACCTTGACAAGTCAACCGCGTCGTCTAATATAGGCGATGATGGACATCTCAGTCTTCAGCGGCCTGATGAAAGAATCTCAAATAGCAGTACTGATGTGTCCAAAACTAAAACTACCAACAACGCTGAAAATACAACGACGCAGACACCTGCTGACCACACACTCAACTCCCCTATCCCTTCTCCAAACTGCGAGCCCTTACAACAGTTTACAGTAACTGTACCTGAGACCTATCGTGAGCGAGACAAAAAAGCAGACTGTAACGTTGGCAGCCCGAAAAATAAATCTCAATCCGACCCGAATGAACTAAGCTATAGGTTATCTCCGACCAACCGAGGCGTAGGCAAAAACAGAGGAAAGCGCCCTGCCAGAATTTCTCCCATAAACACTCAAAGCTCATTAAGTCTGGAGCAACCATCACCAGAGCGCAGGGATGTGCAGCTAGGCCAACTGAGAAAAAGTATACGTCCTCAAGCCTATACATACAAAACCGACACTGTTGTCGGGATAAGTTGCAGAGAGCCGGCCCAGTACCTACCCACAATGCCTCTGACTACGTTTCCAAATCCCGCGACCTCAAGCTGGCAAAGTCCTTATGTATGCGACACCGAATTAGCAAACAAAAAGTTGGTAGGCCACAAGGACTTACAGTTAAGAGGGTGCAACCCCTATCTACCTCAAGTCAAAATTCACCCACCACCACCCGCTGTATTACTCAATTGGCAACAATACAAACCGAAGCAAAATGAGTTCGTCGACTTCAGCATCCCCCCACCCCTGTATACTACGGATGTCAGTCCTTTTTTAGACTATCGCACACCACCAGTTCCTCCCCCACCAATCCTGCCCCTATCACGTACGATTATGAACCAGAGATTAATCAAACTACTAGAGTATGTACTTCATTCAATCCAGTACGATCTGGAGCTCAGTGTGCCTCAGCTACCTCACAACACACAATTCTCAGATACAATGACGATGAAACAAACATTACCCACCACTTTCAGTCCATGTTAACAATGTCTTTCAAAGCTGTTGTCATTAACCTACGTTCCCTTTTGCCTAAATTAGATATACTTTCAACACTTATGTTTATGAGATCCCCCGATATTGTTTTTATCACTGAAACTTGGTGCACGTCGGAAATTAGTGATTCTCAGCTTAACATCCTAGGCTATAAGCTTTTCCGCAAGGATCGCTCGCACAAACGTGGTGGTGGCTGTGTCATATATCTTCGAAATAACCTGACTGTCATTCCTGCAGATCAACCAGTGGTCATTGACTTAGAAGATACACTATGGCTAGTGATCCCATCTATTGATCTTCTAATGGGTTGTATCTATCGGCTGCCCCGAACTACACAATTTGCAACCCAAAAGCTAATCGATATGATCAATGTTGCTTCCAGCACCACATACAAATCCAAAATTATGTGTGGAGATTTCAACCTACCACATGTTAACTGGACGCTGCCTACACTCAGAAACACGGCAGAGATTGAGGAAATTATCGCATGTATCCACTTCAATGGCTGGACTCAGCATGTTAGAGAGCCAACTAGAAGTGCTACTACCTTAGACCTTGTATTCACGATGGGAATCGCGAACGTTTATACATTCATTGATAATCCACTGCCTGGCTGTGATCACAACACGGTGTTTTGTGATATGACTATTGATTTACCTAAACGACCAAGTAAAATGCTAAAACCCATTCGTAACCTCCATCGTGTGGACTGGAACGCATTTAATGAACTTATCGGTACCATGAATTGGAATACGTCATTCCTAACCCACAACCCTACTGTGGCTACAAATGAGTTTATAAACAGCATTGCCCTTGTTGTGGATCTACTAGCACCTACTGTAAGGAGAAATACCCATGAACATAGGGGTGAACTCAAGCTTCTATCCAAAGCCAAAATAAAACTAAAGAAACTCAAATCGCTATACAGCAGGAACACCAGCTTCGCAACATTGCTACAAATACACGAGAACTTACTATATTTACAACGTCTAACCCTAACAGTCAAAACCAAAGAAGAAAGCCGGGTACTCAGAAATCCTGAGAAAGTACGTGCATTGATGCAACTACTCAAAAGAAGAAACCCTAAACCACTTCAGGAAATTGAAACGTTGGTTCTAGATGATGGTTCAATAACGCGCGATATCTCCTGTATATGCGAAACCATGAACTCTAGTTTTGCCTCCTCTTTTGTCCCCAACATTCAGCCATTTCATCCTCCACTTCCAAAAAGAACGACCGAACTATACTGCAATATCCCTGTGACGTTAAGAGAGGTGAAAAGTGCCATCGCAGCCATAAAACCATCAACTCATCCAGGTCCAGATGGCATCTCCCCAACTGTTATAAAACTCGGAGGAAAAAACCTCGCACTATTGTTACTAAACATTTTCACACTTTCACTCACTACCGGTTGCTTTCCAGCTCAATGGAAGCAATCCATTATAATGCCTAAGCACAAGGGTTGACCGATAAATCAAATGTCGAGCTACCGCCCAATAAATCACACCTCTGCTGCTTCCAAAGCCCTAGAGCGAATAGTCAAGAAGAACATCGTCCAATATCTAACAAGACTGGATTTGATCAACCCTTCACAGCACGGCTTTCTCTCAAGACGCTCCTGCGTTACATGCCAGCTACAATTTCTCGATCACATCACGACTATAATTGACAGAGGAATGGCAATTATCATAATTCTGTTGGACATGCAAAAGGCTTTCGACCGCGTGCCACACCAGCCACTGCTGTCTGCTCTAGAGTCATATGGAATTGGAAATCCGCTGCTTAACTGGTTCGACTCATACCTAAACGGTCGAACTCAGGTCGTTAAAATCGGTCAGCAACATTCTACACCGAAGCCAATAACCAGCGGTGTCTTCCAGGGAAGTGTGCTCGGACCGCTACTTTTCTTAATCTATGTAAACAATATGTGTGACCCAATCAAACATGGACATCCATTTCTGTTTACAGATGATGTCAAACTGGTTTACTCATTTCATCCGGACCAACTACATATGTTTTTGAGAAACATCTGTGAAGACCTATCCGCACTAAATATAGCTAGTGAGCGCTTATTAATGAAGTTCTCCGCAGTGAAATCCCAAGTACTTGGGTACAGATGCCGCATCCCAGAAGGCTCCATTATACTTGCCGGAAACGTGATCCCAACGTCTGAGTCAGTTCGGGACTTAGGAATTAGGTACTTCAACTCTTTCAATTTCTCCGAACATGTTCTTTATCAGGTTGCGAAAGCGAGGAAGCTATGCGGATATATCACCAGAACTTTCTCCCTACCTGAAGTACGACTTGAATCATTCAAGTCAATCGTACGACCGACTCTGGAGTATTGTACTATCCTTCACAGCCAATTGAGAAAGAAAGACAGAACGGCTCTAGAAAATGTCCAACGATCATTTACCAAACTGCTCATGGGACGCTGCTCAAACCTGACTTATTATGATCGCTGTCGAAGACTGCAGCTGGATCCACTTTGGCTGAGACGCTTAAAAAACAACCTCGTTCTCTTCTACAACATTATAAACCAACGAATTTACGCAGACAGCACCGCACTTGAACTGCGGAAGACTGCAGTCTACCCCACACGTAATGGCGTCTACTTGATACGTACAAACCTTTCAAGTCATAAAATTCGATCGAATTTCTTCTTAGTGAGATACACTTATTTGTGGAACAAACTAACCCTACAGATACGCATGTGTACAAGCCATGTCACCTTTCGAAATCTCCTTCAGACCTTCCTCACTATATCAAATGCTCTGAAGATATTTGACTCACAGCAAACACTAGAAACACTGACAGAAGTTGGTATAAAAAACATTTGATAATAGCTTACAGCTAGCTTACCCACTACATGTCATTACATACCATTCCAAATCCTGTGTCTTTGCATCCTAATAGTCCCTTCGTTTATTATCTACTCCTGACGATACAAACATCCGCAAATTTTACATATGAGTTGCGCGGGTCTAGGACTCAAGGAAAAGTAATCATGATCCGAAATGCTATTAGTAAACTTTTATTTAATGTTATGAAACGTGTTCACTATACACATGATCGCTCCAACTTAAGGGACCGTGTACCGTCCGTCGGTAAATATACAAATTTATTTATTTTATTTAAAAATAATCGGGTATAGATTGTCACCAATTAGATAAGCGTTTATGATGCCCTTGGCACATCAACACAGATCACAGTTTCTAACAGCAATCAATGGCTTTCCAAGAGCTGACGGAGGTTCGAGACTGCAAAAGGATACACACTACAGCTAAACGTCATCAGGAGCAAGGGTTGTAAAAATAGTTTAGAAACGCGGCAAAACCGCCATCACCTAATACTTCCTACCACTTAAAAGGCAGATATTTTGCGACAATTTTGGCAAACTGAGCTGGAAAGCTGCGGTCATAAATTTGAGAATCGAACGCAGAAGTGGTATTTTGGAATATCGCCACGCATGACTGGAATGTTTTCTAACCAATAGCCAATGCTAATCATGCATGTTGAAATTGTACTAAACTATGATTTGTATGTACCAACTTCATTGTGCAGCATCCACGAGTTTAGTAAAAACACCATACGTTATTATGATCTATTGTAGTTTATTGATGATTTCCTTTGCTTAAGCCATAAGAAACAAGTTATACAATATTTATATGGGAATGTCCTTATCGCGTATACAGTTAAGACAACTATATTATAAGGCCGTTAGAAAACGAACACGGACAGATGAAAACTTTTCGAGTTGTCCCTTCAGCGCCAAAACAGTAACATGAAAATATATATGACAACGGGCAGGGTGAGAACGGAATACGTTATACATATTATATATTAATAGCTATATATATCAACATTAAATTTTCATGTTATTTTGTTGACACTGAAGAGAATACGAAATGTTGACATGTGCCAGTTTTTGTCCTTTTTCGGCATTACGCAAATCACTTAAGGTATCTAATTGTTTTAAATTTCTCAAAAGAGGAATTCCACTTGATTTCGTCAGGCAATTACGCCGTATTGTTGGTCTGAAGTGGAAACCTCTTGCTGTTGTTCGGAAATACCTGTTCTCTCAAACTGTATAACCGCGCTTCAATATCCACAGTCAATTTGAAGGTATTGCCTAAAAATAAGCTAAAGCCATCCAATGGACATCTCCGGCGCATTGCCTCTGCCCAATTGGAGACTGCTCGGACCCAAATCACTGCACTAATCGAGACGCATTCCCGCCTCATGTGTATAATGGTTGGCTTATCATTGTGTTACATAACTGTGTTTACTAACTTTTGTAAATTTACTCTTGATGGTACAAATAAAAATTATAAAGTCCGGTGGTAGAATTCACTAGCTGGCAACCGGGAGGAGCCTGCTTATCTTGACCCCAATATGTAGGTTTTAAACATGTCAAATGTTCACTATGATGCCTTACAACTGGAAGCAACATCGCTCGGAATGCCTTACAAAGTCTCACCTGGTAAGCTTAACAGCTTGTTCATAGAAGAACCGTTTGAAAATTTGTATGAACAGTTAACAGAATTACAAGCGTTTAGTCCAGATAAGTCAACATGGTTTAGGAACAAACTAACTGATATCACCCATGAGTTCACAATGACGCCAGTGCGTGAGATGCGTTTGCTAACAAGCCATCACCTTTGTGCACTACGAGAGCTAAAGGCCATGGTGGTAATTGTACTTAAGCCAGACAAATGCTAAGGAGCCGTCAATGTGTGCAAGGAAAAATACCCCCAGAAATTGCAAGATTTACTGAGTGATGCTAGCAAATTTAAATTCCTTACAAGAACATAGGATGTTAGTGAAGTGAAAAGACGCATCACGGAACACCTAAACGTGCTCCGCTTACACAGTGAAATTGATTATGTGGTATAAAACAACCTAAAACCGGGAGGATCCAACATACCTCAGATATACGGTTTGAAAATAGCCATAAATATAGTATACCGCATAGAACAATCCTGTCAATTGTATACTCGGCACAACGTAAGTTGGCTCGTTGGCTGGCGAAAGTTCGTGTGCCTTTAAGACAGCAGACTATCCCACACCGTCTGAAGGACTCTTTTGAACTTACAGAGGTTTAGATGCGTTTAACCTATCCGATAAATTCATGTCCACATTGGATGTAAAATAGATTTTAAACAATGAAACAGTTGATTGCGTGTGTGAAATGGCGGAGTGCTCCGAGTTTACGCTTTCAATGTCAATCGGATTATTAAGGAACAGCTTAATACTATGCACTGAAAACAACGGTTTCCAATTTCAATTCCAATTTCCACTTCCAATCCCAATGCCGTACAACCGGACCTTAGTCAAGGCGCTATTCAACCATGCAAGGAAAATATGCACTACCGACAATTTAGATTATGAGATAAACTCGCTCAAGGATACTCTGTTAAAAAATGGCAATCTAAGTAGATTCATCGACAAAATAAGTCAGGTGAGAGTGCAGGGACAGCATATTTGCAGAGTGTCTAAAAGGAAGATTTACATCGAGCTACCATTTAAATGAGATTTAGCCAATATGAAGACAATGAAGAGCATAACTTCCGTAGTCTAGAGGATTATTATCTTGTTAACACATGCTAACGCTTGTTTCCTTCTTTTGCGGGGTCAGTCGCGATCAGCCGTATCAAACCCACACTATGTGTGCAGAAACAGCTGTTCGTGTGCCTACGGCTGACCTGGGTGTAGGGGTGTTACACCTGCCCCTCTACCCTGTTCTAAAGTTTTCCGGTCCCACCCTACCTGTCGTCTTCCATATTTACATGTTATTGTGTTGGCACTGAAGAGAAATACGAAGTGCTTACATCTGCCAGTGTTCGTCATCTTAAGGCATTATGCAAATTACTAAAGGGATCTAAGTGTTTGCAATTGTTTTACTTTCAAGATAAACAATAGAGCCGACATTATTAGCAGTGACAATTTGTAACCAGATAACAATGAAGTCCTTTAATCCGGTCTTCAAATAACAATCCGACCGACGTGAATAAATGACAGGATTCTCCCCACCAGCTACTCCTCCAACTGAGCCTTACACCAAAGAGACATGCGCAAGGCTAATTCAGGAAGCATTGTGCACGCAGGTGTCCATTGGTCGCGCATTGAGTTCATTCAAACGACAAAAGTTTTTCTGACCCTCCACAAATTGGGAGCCCCATTTCGATAGAAGTGTGGTGAAATTAATTCCTAAGACATACATGTGTTTCTAAAAACTTTATTGTTTAACCTACATTACAAAGATTTACTACACCCCGATTGTACAATTCAAAGAGGACAGAACCAATTTTGATTTCTATCAAGTTTCCTGCCACGTGCACATGCACGGGAAATTCAAGGGTGAATGAGAATGTGCTTTACTTCACACTAAAGCAACAATAGTCAAACCTGGAATAAAGCAAACTTGGAAGACCGAAAACCGACGGACAAGTTTCATAAACAGTAAAATGTCTCGCCATGGTCATGTGAAATAAAAGACGAGGTACTTCTGAAATAAACTGCATAGAGTGATGGGTGTGCTATGGAATCTTATACAAAAATGCAAAACTTGCGAAAATATAATTTATGACCAAACACTCAACAAGGGATTACTAATGTGTGGAAGGATTTTGGTGAGTATTTATGTTCGCACAATCAGCCGACAGATAATATACGTAAACTAGCTATCCGAAAAGCACCAGACGGCCTTTTCGCCTTACTGGGGTTCATCAGGGGTGCGTAACATTTATTCCTCTGCGAGGATCGAACCCATGACTGCTAGTGACCGTTGCCAACTATCCAGCAGCTAATGCAACTGCGCCGTGCAAGAATGCATCAAACCAGAACGAATTGTTCGCGAACTGGGATATAGCTCGACACATCCTTCACTGCCATGCAGGCGCCTGCCATGCAGATGACAGCAGTTGACCTTCCGATGTCAGGACTTCTCGGTTACAGCAGCTACTAACCGACATAGCATTTTGTGGAATCCGTATGGGCGAATTTGTATTACTTATATATGGAAGGATTTTGGTGAGTATTTTTGTTTGTCGTAATCAGCCGATATTTCACATACGTCATCTAGCTATACGGAAAAGCACCAGAGTGCGGATTCACCCAGTTGAAGCTCATTAGTTGTGCGCATCCTTAGGATATCTCTGAGGAACAAACACATGACTGGTAGTGGATTGGCCAACTAGCCCGCATTTTATGCACCTGAGCCAAGAAGAAGGGTATCCGATACTCATGATTTCTTACCTAAATGCATTGAGCTTAAACAGCTTCGGGCTATATCGCATTTAGCTAACAATTCGTGATGGTCGGATACCGTCCACCATGGCGCAGTTAAATAAGCTGCGGGCTGGTTGGCAAGAGCCACCGGCAGCCACGTGTTCGATCTTTGCAGATGACGGACAGATGTGCACAAGTAATAAGGCGAATCGGCCGTATGGTGCTTTTGCGAATGGCTAGTAGACTTATCTGAATGGTCGGCTGAATGCGAAGAACAAAAATGCTCACCAAATCTCTTCCTCTCATAAGTTATAAAAATTCATCCATACGGATTCCGCGAAATGCTATGACGATTCATAGCCGCCGTATCCGGAAGGTCCTGACGCCGGAAGGCCAACCGCTGTCATCTGCATGGCAGGCGCCTTCATGGCAGTGGATGATGGTTCGGGCTATATCGCATTCAGATAACAATTCATGATGGTCGGATACTGTCCTCCATTTTGCAGTTGCATAATGCATGCTTGTTGGCAAGAGCCACTAGCAGTCATTAGCTCGATCATGGCAGAAGAACGAAGGATGCGCAACGTTTTTGAGCGCAAATAAGGCGAAACTGCCATCTGGTACTTTTAAAGATAGACAGTTTCTTATTTGCATTGGCTGCTGCTTGTGACGAACAAAACATTCACCAAAATCCTTCCACATATAAGTAATACAAATTCGCACTTACGGAATCTATAAAATGCTATGTCGATTCACAGCTGCCGTAACCGTGAAGTCCTGACGACGAAAGGCCAACGGCTGTCATCTGCATAACAGATACCTGCAAGGCAGTAGAGGGTGAGTACGGGTATATCGTATTTAGCTAACAATTCGTGATGGTCGGATACCGTCATCTATGGCAAAGTTGCATAAGCTGCGGGTTAGTTGACATGAGCCACTAGCAGTCATGGGTTCGATCCTCGCAGAGGACCGAAGGATGCGCACCACCGATTAGCCCTAATAGTGTGGAACCTCCATCTGGTTCTTGTCCGGATGGCCAACTGACTTATCTGAATTGTCGGCTGATTGCTGCGAACAAAAATCTTCAACGAGAGATATTTAGTATATATAGGGAATCGGGATATAACTTTTGGTGAGCACACAAATAAAGAATATTGCTCTTGATATCGTGAAGCAGGTAAAACAATAGGTGTTTGATTCTTACGGAAGTAAATAGACAGCCGTCTGGCTTTTTCAAACAAATCAATAATGTGCGTCCACCAGAATACCTCTTAAGACCAAAAACGCCGAGACGCTTTACGTAATGGAAAGGTGTGCTCATAAGTTCAATGGAAGAGAAATGTTCGAAAATCACTTTGTCCCTTAATGCAGATGAATGAGAATAATATGTTTAGAATGGTGAACAAAAATGGCAAATGAGCTTGAGCAAATGCAATGTTTATCTTTTCTTTATTAAATTTTGGCAGATTCTTTAACTACTTTTCATGATGCCATGGTTGAACTGCATTTGCTTGGTAGTTACCTACATTAGAACGGTATAAGCTAAGCAATATTTACGGAGTTGCTTCTTATTAGATAACACAAAATTTGCACCACTACCAGTATTTGACTTAAAGTAGGACCATCAGATCTCTATGTTTCTTGAAAAAAGAATCATTTACAATGAAGCCCGCGTGCCTGACAGGTAAGCTAGCAGTGCTTACCAAGCAATAACTTCGGTTGAAGAACAGAAATAACCGCCTTTGTTATTTAACTATAGTGCATGACCTACCGACTACTCCTTCGGTGAAATGCAGTCAGTGATACTAAAATAAAAACAATGTTGAGTGGCATCATTTATGGTATCAACACCTGTCACAGGGCGTTCTAAGCTTCGCTTCTTTCCAGTTCGTCCAACAATTTATTCATCATACGCTGAACATTATCTTGTAAATACGAAAGTTTTGGTAACTACAATTGACATTCTCTTTAAGCTTGATTATATGTTTCTGTAGGTGCGGCCATTGTTTGTGGGCCACTGAAATTCCGTGTGACTGTGGTAACATATTATTGGTTAAAAACCATTCCGATTGACAGGAGCACACTTAGTTTGTTTGCACCTACCGTATATTTGGCTGTAGCAACATTCTCTCTTTGCTTAAGCCCATTTGGATAATAAATCTTGAAAAATAGTTGTTGTGAAGTACTCGGAATTTTTGATGGTCTGAGTGTTCGCTGAATTGGTCAGTTTGACTGCAAATATTTCGTCACCACACGAGGTGACATGGTCATTGCACTTTTATTTAGCAGTGCGGCGCGATACGAAGCGACAGTAAGCGTGAGCGTTCTATCAGCTAGTCGTTAGCCTACGTTTGAATCGTTCGACGAGCACTTGACCATCAAAATCGATCTCTGATTCTTGCCTCGTAGCTTGCCTCTTTGGTAGTCTTTGTTTGAAGCAGTTGTCTTGCGTTCTGTTCCGTTGGATTTAATTTGCTAAGGAGGTGATCTTTCAACCGTGGAGCTGAATATATAGCATCTCTTTCAACGCGGTAGCATACGATGCATCCAAGAACGCTTTAGTTTGCCCCGGATTGCCAAGGGCTAGGATCTTAACGTCCTCTAGGTTGGAGTACTGGTCATCTTGGTTTTCATGCATGGAAACTAGTGAATGCGAGCCGTGTCTCCATATGGCTTTTATGTGTTTGTTGATTCGTGTTGAATGTATTCCTCCAGTTTGCCCGACTAGCGATAGGCACAATTTTTGTAGTTAATTTTGTAGACGACAATATTCGGACTGCCTTGTTGGACTTATTCCTACGGTCGTGAAAGGAAGCTGCGCAAAATAACGGTTTGTTTGCGGGCTACCAAAATTCGATATATTGAAGTTAGTTGAGATACATTCGTAATGTAAGGAAGCGCTATGAGTTTATCTATCTTTCTCCGCCGTTGCTAATTAACCAGTATCTTTAAGCATCGTAAATGACATTTTTGGATACACGTTGTTTAGCAATACCTGGTCTAGATGGATCTTCTTTTCTTTATCAATTCTCTCGAACTGCAGAGTGTTTCGTCCCTATTGAAAATGACTTAAATGCAATTTTTTCTATGTTTCAGTGGATGGTTACTGTGGTAGTTTAATATTTGGTCTGTGTGGGTTTTCATTCGACATTCACTGTTTGAATAGTTCCGGTTGTGTTTCTTTGGATGAGTACATCAAAGAAAGGCAACATCAGGTCTTATTCTAGTTTAATTGTAAATAAATATCTTAGAATGCCGTTAAATAAGCACAACTTTGGAGAACTTAACAAACATAGGACAGATATTTAACGCAAAAGTTCCACCAATTAAGCATTACATGGCTAATCTGGCAAAAGCTTTATACACAAACGGACTATCAGAAGAATGGCGGCAGCATATACGAATAACTGTTGTCCCTGTTATAAACCGCAAACGGTTCACGCATACTCATGCAAAAAAAACAGTAGGCTACAGAATTAAGACAGTATTGTACCCATGTCAGAAGACAAGGGACACATGACAGTAATAATGCATAAACCAGATAACGTTGCAAAGAGCAAACAACTTTTCGACGCGACTTCCCATAACCCAATATATCAGGAACCAAGTAGGAAACAGATTACGGGAATCAATACAGAACTGATTAAACCTCCAGCAATGAGTGAGAATATCGAATTAGATCGAGGGAAGATAAACGTGGAGAAAAAAGTATTCCAAGTATATATGGATTGTTAAATATACACAAAGACGGAGTCGCATTGCGTCAAATGGCTTCGTATCACTGAACCATATCGTAAAATCAGCAATGTGCATGTTGAAGTAATTCAAACAAATAATTGCCCAATCTTAATAAAGCAAAATAGATGCAGTAAAACTCCTCAAAATCTTACGTGTGTAAATATAAAAAAATGAAATCATGCTACATTTTAACGTCTCTGCAATCGTCCAGTCGATCGGTCGAGGATAAAAAAAGAACCCATAATGGAATTTTTTCGAAATCAACAAAGCACATTAGGAAAACACAAGCCAGAAAATATATATATGCATAACACGCTAGGGATAAATGAACACAGCTGCAGAGGGATACATACAACGAGACACAACGCCAGCGAAATGCGTCGAAGGCAGCCAGAGTAGAGGGACGAGCGCGCGTAAAAAGAAGCCGGAAAAACATACCGAATTCAATCGTCAAACTTATGCAAAAAAATAAAAAAAGAACAAAAATGTTGATTCATTTGAAAAAATCAAGGAATGAAGCTACACTTATGCATATTCCACTGAATCCGAAAGCACATAAAGTTGATGCAAAATTGGCGCACACGCACAAATTCGTGCCCATATATTTGACCAAATGTAAATCAGTGCAAGAGTACTCAGAACACCTGCACCGGTAAACGTAGCTTTCAGACTTTGTGCTCAGCAAACTAAACACGTGATGCACACGCTGACGTGAAAGCAACACGTGAGGTCAGGCATTCAACGATGCGGTATGGACTAGCACGCGAAACATATGGATGGTTGTAGAAATACTGCAACTCCCACCTACACGCTCGTGCGGCATCAAGACACACCAAACATAACTGGGGGGCCGGACATATCACATCCGCATTCAAAATGCTCACAGTTGCGCGCAGACGACTGGCCGTGAAAAGTGCCCGACCATGAGACAGTATCGATTTCCTACACTGTAGGTATCTGCATGCCAGCTAGCAGGCAGTTCCGCCAACCTCAGCTGGTTTGAGCTATGCTTGGCGTTGCCTACGTGTGATCGATTGTAGATAATATTGCCTAGGTGAAATAATGTGTGCGGTGCTTCACCACGCGCTATCATCTAACAATGCTTTAGTAATCAATGGGTGTGGCCGAAGTAAACTTTAACTGCAATCGCTCGGCCTTAATGATGAGGTTAGCATCTGCATCTGCGCAACAATGCATGATGTACTGTAGTGAGGTTTGCGGGAGGTTACCGGGTGAATTTTGATAAATTTATTGGGTTGGCAGTAGCATGTATTTACTGGACTATATGCAATTGTTAGTTTATTTCAGCCGTCGAAATGGTGGACGAGTACGTTTGGAAGGAAGCTTCATGAGTTCGTGTGAAACGAAGATGAAACGATAAGCTGTGTTATCGTTAGCGCACGCCTCACCAAGCTTCCAAAATGCGACGCACTGGTTAGGGTAAAATGCTGTTTGACCAAAGAGCGGTGACCAAAACTAAGGTGGTTGAAACAACCGACATTGCGCCGTATATTGTTTCAGCTCGGCTTTCATTCGGAAGTAGGCACGCAAGAACTTAGTGTTACCATTAGATCGTCAGTGTCCACCATTATGTATATAATAGTTGCAAACTCTAGTAAATGGCCAATAATTGTAGGTATCAAGTCGTGGCACATTTTGAGCATGACAGTGGATAAGAAACGCCAGTTTTTGAGGAATTTGCAATCGCTCACCATGGGTTGCACAGCGCCATTTCTTGGCTGCTCACTTTGCAAAAATGATTTGGATTCAAAGACGATATTTTCCTCAACCGGCGGACACAAACGGGACACAGCACTACAATTCCGGTTACTGTATTTCACAGATAAGGCCATGTGCCCAGAGAAGGATGTTAGCAAAGACGCTTGCTAGTAGACAGTAATGTCTTACTGTATAGTGGGACGCGCCAAACCGTAAGTGAAACAACGGTTTCACAGGATTCTAAAACTATATTGAAAATATCCGGCGGAATGGATTGAAACGATAAGAATATTATAGGTAGACGGGAAGTTCCTTTTTCTTTCCGACAGAACCAACCAAGGAATAATATTTGGTATCTGTTCAACAGTAATGTAGCTTTAGGACACACTTCTCCTAGGTAAGGTGACCAACTGCGTTGACAAACGTATTCGCAACAAAGGTGAGTGTGCTTGTGGGACATACCGTAAGCAAAATACACACAACTCTGCTAGAACCCCTGAGACACAAGGTCATGGGGACGTCTAAGTATAATTTTCTACTGTGAGATTAAGCGGTTGCGAAGCACGTGTTAGGTACAATGCGTTTAAGTTGGTCAGATTAATGGTGAGCCGAAGCGATGCGCTTCCAGATTCCTTTCGCGCCAAACCGAGAGTCTAAACCTTCCCTCGATTTTTCTGCATATGCTGACCGTGCAACAAAATGGAAAAAATAAATATCTACGTGTATTGCTTCAACGTGATAACAAAAATTGCTAAGGTTATTAGACCGTACAGTGGCTGCACTACTAAAGTTATAAATAAATCAAAATAGTATATTCTCTATAGTAGGAAGTAAACATGTAGAGGCGTGATCAACTGTGACTAAAAACATAGCTGCTTTGGAATATTAAAACTTGTTGTTAAAATAAAGTAGAACCAAAATTTTCCTAGTTAATGCGCTTGAGAAGTTCGTCTGATAATATTGGGATCTAGGAACATTATGGCGCTAGCTCGCGATAAAAGCAACTCTAAGATTATGGTGACAATAGCCAACGTTCGGCGTGATTTTGCCATGTTTAATCCATGGTTTCGTGAGTACAAGAGCAAAATAACATGTCGGTACAAGTGCTTTCGATTAAAGGTCAACGTGCTGCTTGATATAAGATTATCTGGAACCGCAGTGATGGAGACATACTAAATTAAATTGTCGAGAAAAATGTATTCTTGACAGTGCAAGATTCGCTTGATCACGCATGATCATGTAAATAAAACAATGACTGGTTAATGTAAAATCAACACAAGTTTATAAGTAACATATGGATCCATGTGTTAAGTGTGCATAAATGCGCGTAGGTAAGACTAAGTGTGTTTGTGTTGTTTGGAGTTGTGAATGTGACGCCGTATTTGTGGTTGTTTTGGTCATTCGTAAGAAGGAGAGAACTGAAGTCTTCGTATTGGATGACTCACGTCCGTGCTTTGGGTAAGATCGTCCAGATACGTAAGAAGCAGTGACCATAGTTAGCGGAGAGTCCCATCCGCCACATCGCGGTGTTGTTAAACGGACGTTTTTGGCGTTTTGTAGAAAAACGCTTGTCAGGCGAAAACCCGCCATGTTCTAAAAACACTGCCGCCGCAATACTTGCTGGAATGATTAAATCCGAACAGACCAGCTGACACCACGAATAGATGTTCGGCTAGCCCAATGAACGTATTTTTCGTAGTAGATGTGGGCGCTGCATCAGCATGTCGTGAAGTCGTTCGCAAACATACATAGGCGCCCTTGTCCTCAGAACTACATTCCACCATAAGTATCGCTTTAAGTGTTTAAACTCTAAACTGCGTTGTTTGGAATCCACTTCGATTCAATTTGGATAAATGTAAACTGCTGCATCTAAGGTATAATTTGGTCTGTTACTACAAGCTCGGCAACCTGGAACTTCACATGTCATCTGGCACAAAGTACCTGTGTGTTTTGTCCAGGTTGACCATGATTGTCAGGAAGGGTCATCCAACACGTGGGCCTCTTGAAGCATGCGCATGGACGATTGGACCTTTCGGTTTATCCCGAACTTCTGGGCTCAGAAATACGGCCACATTTGGAATACGCCATACAGATTTGGCATACATTTCTGAGGGGAGATTTCACCGTCTTGGGATTACCGCAACTCCGATCAATCCAAATACTTCAAAAATCTGTGTGTTTTACATTATGAATGATGATTACGAATCTTTGTGATCTTCAGTCGACAAAATCGGTGATTGCGCAGAAATCTCCTTTCACCTTACAATATTTTGAGAGCCACAACAACACGTGATGGTATTCGCTAGAGCTCAGTACCTAAGCGCAATTTCGTGAGCGACTATCTCAAGCTGGCAGAGTCACACCGTCGATTAGGTTGCCATCAGGATTGATTTTCCCTAGGCGGTTGCAGAACGTGGAATGCCCTAACGGAATTTGTCATTTGTGCTCTCAAGCTGGCAGATTTCAAATCCAGGTTGGCCTTGCATTTATTTTCCTGCATTATCTTACAGAGCACATTACCTATGGATAAACACATGTTTGTAAGCGTTTTCACTGGCGGTCAAATGCTAGATTTTTACCTCTTGCTTGTGTACAGCAGGAGGCATAATTTTTACCAACCTCCATATTATGTAATCCCAATCCAAGCTTCCAACGATTTTTTAAGCCGTGACGGCAAGCCAGGTAAGACCTGGCCTGTGTGTGCAGAAACAGCAGTTTTTGACCTCAGGATACCCCTTTAATAGAAATACTGCCGCTGTTCATCCCACGGCATTTGAATAAATGGTAACACATTTGGGATTGTATAATATAATTTCTAGTTATTGTATTGCTACTGATGATACAATACTAAATGCGCGCATTTAGCAGTGATCGCCTTTTCATTGTGTTATCCAAACTATTGAAGGGAACTAACTGTTAAATAAAAGCAAATAATTTATTTATCGGTAGGGCGATACAATATGGCGGCTTAGAGACAAATGAATGCTGACATGAATGAATTTCCTGAGATTAGTCACACATGCAATCGTAGAGTCAAACTGACTCAAACCGAACTTTGGCATATTATGTGAAGCGATATGTGCATCAATTCACATGGGACTTACACTGTGGAGCCAACTTCAGCAGCACTTCACGCCCTAGTTACCTTGCTCACACGTGTTCTCCTGTGGTCATCATACACTATGTCACGTAAGGACAGGCTTTTAGAGCTTGTTGCAATTGTCCTTTCAGTTGTACACGTGGCCACCAGCCATTTTCACTTGTTTGCCCCGGCTTCTCTTGAACTGTGCATCAGGTGTCTGTCACCACCTTGACAGTGCAGTCCACCGTTGCTGACCCCACAGGTACGTTCGGTCTGTGGCTGCGGAGTACGAGGCTAGCTTGCATGGCCTGCCGGCCGGTTAGATCAACCTGTCTCACATTCGATAGCTGCAATTCATGCAGTCTGTTCATATAACCTTTGGCTTTGTCGTTGCACACTGGATCAGTGAGCAAAACTTCGAGGGTCGACTGCAGCTCTCGCCTAATTTCCTAGATAAAATACGGGTAAATTCCATGCACTCAAGGTGGCCATAAGTCCTGATTTAGGCGAGCAGTCCCGCATTTCAAGTTGCTTACATGGTTTATTAGCAATGCCTGGCGAGATTTACTAATGTGCAGATATGAGGTAGTAGGCCTCAGAAAGTCCCGTTTGGATTATATTGAATGCTGGTGCAGAAATCAGTAGGCAAACTTGGAGGGGCGTGCACACCATCATGTAGGACGTTAGAAGGCAGTGATCGTCTGGAAGAAAATATGACCACTAAAATCGCGGCAGACTGAAACCGAAAGTGGTGCATTGAAGGTAACCAGACGGAGCAAAGCATAACATTAGCATAACATTAGCGGATCTACAAGACGGTGAAATCTCTCCTCAGAAACGTATGCCAAATCTGTATGGCGTATTCCAAATGTGGCCGTATTTCTGAGCCCAGAGGTTCGGGATAAACCGAAAGGTCCAATCGTCCAAGCGCATGATTCAGGAGGCCCACGTGTTGGATGACCCTTCCTGACGCCGTTTCATTCTGATTCGGACAATCATGGTCAACCTGGACAAAACACACAGGTACTTTGTGTCAGATGACATGTGAAGTTCCAGGTTGCCGAGCTTATAGTAACAGACCAAATTATACCTTAGATGCAGCAGTTTACATTTATCCAAATTGAATCGAAGTGGATTCCAAACAACGCGGTTTAGCGTTTAAACACTGAAAGCGATACTTATGGTGGAATGCAGTTCTGAGGACAAGGGCGCCTATGTATTTTTGCGAACGACTTCACGACATGCTGATGCAGCGCCCACATCTATTACGAAAAATACGTTCATTGGGCTAGCCGAACATCTATTCGTGGTGTCAGCTGGTCTGTTCGTATTTAATCATTCCAGCAAGTATTTCGTC
This sequence comes from Dicrocoelium dendriticum, assembly GCA_944474145.2. Lineage (NCBI taxonomy): Eukaryota > Metazoa > Platyhelminthes > Trematoda > Plagiorchiida > Dicrocoeliidae > Dicrocoelium > Dicrocoelium dendriticum. Next base: position 17,622 of record CALYDF020000569.1, on the reverse strand, counting down.
GGCAGTGTTTATAGAACATGGCGGGTTTTCGCCTGACAAGCGTTTTTCTACAAAACGCCAAAAACGTCTGTTTAACAACACCGCGATGTGGCGGATGGGACTCTCCGCTAACTATGGTCACTGCTTCTTACGTATCTGGATGATCTAACCCAACGCACGGACGTGAGTCATCCAATACGAAGACTTCATTTCTCTCCTTCTTACGACTGACCAAAACAACCACAAATACGGCGTCACATTCACAACTCCGAACAACACAAACACACTTAGTCTTACCTACGCGCATTTATGCACACTTAACACATGGATCCATATGTTACTTATAAACTTGTGTTGATTTTACATTAACCAGTCATTGTTTTATTTACATGATCATGCGTGATCAAGCGAATCTTGCACTGTCAAGAATACATTTTTCTCGACCGTTTAATTTAGTATGTCTCCATCACTGCGGTTCCAGATAATCTTATATCAAGCAGCACGTTGACCTTTAATCGAAAGCACTTGTACCGACATGTTACTTTGCTCCTGTACTCACGAAACCATGGAATAAAACATGGCGAATTCACGCCAAACGTTGGCTATTGTCACCATAATCTTAGAGTTGCTTTTATCGCGAGCTAGCGCCATAATGTTCCTAGATCCCAATATTATCAGACGAACTTCTCAAGCGTATTAACTACGATAACGTTTGTTGTACTTTATTTTAACAACAAGTTTAAATGTTCCAAAGCAGCCATGTTTTTAGTCACAGTTGATCACGCCTCTACATGTTTACTTCCTTCTATAGCGAATATACTATTTATTTAATTATGTATAACTTTAGTAGTGCAGCCACTGTACTGTCTAATAACCTTAGCAATTTTTGTTATCACGTTGAAGCAATACACGTAGATATTTATTTTTTCCATTTTGTTGCACGGTCAGCATATGCAGAAAAATCGAAGGAAGGTTTAGACTCTCGGTTTGGCGTGAAAGGAATCTGGAAGCGCATCGCTTCGGCTCACCATTAATCTGACCACCTTAAACGCATTGTACCTAACACGTGCTTCGCAACCGCTTAATCTCACAGTAGAAAATTATACTTAGACGTCTCCATGACCTTGTGTCTCAGTTGTTCTAGCAGTGTTGTGTGTATTTTGCTTACGGTATGTCCCACAAGCACACTCACCTTTGTTGCGAATACGTTTGTCAACGCAGTTGGTTACCTTACCTAGGAGAAGTGTGTCCTAAAGCTACATTACTGTTGAACAGATACCAAATATTATTCCTTGGTTGGTTCTGTCGGAAAGAAAAAGGAACTTCCCGTCTACCTATAATATTCTTATCGTTTCAATCCATTCCGCCGGATATTTTCAATATAGTTTTAGAATCCTGTGAAACCGTTGTTTCACTTACGGTTTGGCGCGTCCACTATACAGTAAGTACATTACTGTCTACTAGCAAGCGTCTTTGCTAACATCCTTCTCTGGGCACATGGCCTTATCTGTGAAATACAGTAACCGGAATTGTAGTGCTGTGTCCCGTTTGTGTCCGCCGGTTGAGGAAATATCGTCTTTTGAATCCAAATCATTTTTGCAAAGTGAGCAGCCAAGAAATGGCGCTGTGCAACCCCATGGTGAGCGATTGCAAATTCCTCAAATACTGGCGTTTCTTATCCACTGTCATGCTCAAAATGTGCCACGACTTGATACCTACAATTATTGGCCATTTACTAGAGTTTGCAACTATTATATACATAATGGTGGACACTGACGATCTAATGGTAACACTAAGTTCTTGCGTGCCTACTTCCGAATGAAAGCCGAGCTGAAACAATATACGGCGCAATGTCGGTTGTTTCAACCACCTTAGTTTTGGTCACCGCTCTTTGGTCAAACAGCATTTTACCCTAACCAGTGCGTCGCATTTTGGAACCTTGGTGAGGCGTGCGCTAACGATAACACAGCTTATCGTTTTATCTTCGTTTCACACGAATTCATGAAGCTTCCTTCCAAACGTACTCGTCCACCATTTCGACGGCTGAAATAAACTAACAATTGCATATAGTCCAGTAAATACATGCTACTGCCAACCCAATAAATTTATCAAAATTCACCCGGTAATCTCCCGCAAACCTCACTACAGTACATCATGCATTGTTGCGCAGATGCAGATGCTAACCTCATCATTAAGGCCGAGCGATTGCAGTTAAAGTTTACTTCGGCCACACCCATTGATTACTAAAGCATTGTTAGATGATAGCGCGTGGTGAAGCACCGCACACATTATTTCACCTAGGCAATATTATCTACAATCGATCACACGTAGGCAACGCCAAGCATAGCTCAAACCAGCTGAGGTTGGCGGAACTGCCTGCTAGCTTGCATGCAGAGACCTACAGTGTAGGAAATCGATACTGTCTCATGGTCGGGCACTTTTCACGGCCAGTCGTCTGCGCGCAACTGTGAGCATTTTGAATGCGGATGTGATATGTCCGGCCCCCCAGTTATGTTTTGTGTGTCTTGATGCCGCACGAGCGTGTAGGTGGGAGTTACAGTATTTCTACAACCATCCATATGTTTCGCGTGCTAGTCCATACCGCATGGTTGAATGCCTGACCTCACGTGTTGCTTTCACGTCAGTGTGTGCATCACGTGTTTAGTTTGCTGAGCACAAAGTCTGAAAGCTACATTTACCGGTGCAGGTGTTCTGAGTACTCTTGCACTGATTTACATTTGGTCAAGTGTATGGGCACGAATTTGTGCGTGTGCGTCAATTTTGCATCAACTTTATGTGCTTTCGGATTCAGTTGAATACGCATAAGTGTAGCTTCATTCCTTGATTTATTCAATTGAATCAAACTTTTTGTTCTTTTTTATTTTTTTGCATAAGTTTGACGATTGAATTCAGTAAGTTTTTCCGGCTTCTTTTTCCGCGCGCTCGTCCCTCTACTCTGGCTGCCTTCGACGCATTTCGCTGGCGTTGTGTCTCGTTATATGTTTCCTTCTACAGCTGTGTTCATTTATCCCTAGCGTGTTATGCATATGTATATTTGCTGGCTTGTGTTTTCCTAATGTGCTTTGTTGATTTCGAAATTATTCCATTATGGGTTTTTTTATCCTCGACCGATCGACTAGACGATTGCAGAGACGTTAAAATGTAGCATGATTTCATTTTTTTTATATTTACACACGTAAGATTTTGAGGAGTTTTACTGCATCTATTTTGCCTTATTAAGTTAGGGAAATTATTTGTTTGAATTACTTCAACATGCACATTGCTGATTTTACGATATGCTTCATTGATTCGAAACCATTTGACGCAATGCGACTCCGTCTTTGTGTATATTTGGCAATCCATGTATACTTGGAATACATTTTTCTCCACGTTTATCTTCCCTCGATCTAATTCGATATTCTCACTCATTGCTGGAGGTTTAATCAGTTCTGTATTGATTCCCGTAATCTGTTTCCTACTTGGTTCCCGATATATTGGGCTAATGGAATTGGCGTCGGAAAGGTTTTTGCTCTTTGCAACGTTATCTATTATATGCATTATTACTGTCATGTGTCCCTTGTCTTCTGATATGGGTAAATAATGTCTTAATTCTGTAGCCTACTGTTTTTTTGCATGAGTATGCGTGAACAGTTTGCGGTTAATAACAGGGACAACAGTTATTCGTATATGCTGCCGCCATTCTTCTGATAGTCCGTTTGTGTATAAAGCTTTTGCCAGATTAGCCATGTAATGCTTAATTGGTGGAACTTTTGCGTTAAATATCCGTCCTATGTTTGTTAAGTTCTCCACAGTTGTGCTTACTTAACGGCATTCTAAGATATTTATTTACAATTAAACTAGAATAAGACCTGATGTTGCCTTTCTTTGATGTACTCATCCAAAGAAACACAACCGGAACTATTCAAACAGTTAATGTCGAATGAAGACCCACACAGACCAAATATTAAACTACCACAGTAACCATCCACTGAAAGATAGAAAAAATTGCATTTAAGTCATTTTCAATAGGGACAAAACACTCTGCAGTTCGAGAGAATTGATAAAGAAAAGAAGATCCATCTAGACCAGGTATTGCTAAACAACGTGTATCCAAGAAATGTCATTTAAGATGCTTAAAGATACTGGTTAATTAGCAACGGCGGAGACAGATAGATAAACTCATAGCGCTTCCTGACATTAAGAATGCATTTGAACTAACTTCAATATATCGAATATCGGTAGCTCACAAACAAACCGTTACTTTGCGCATGTTTCTTTCACGACCGTAGGAATAAGTCCAACAAGGCAGTCCGAATATTGTCGTCTACAAAATTAACTACAAAAATTGTGCCTATCGCTAGTCGGGCAAACTGGAGGAATACATTCAACACGAATCAACAAACACATAAAAGCCATATGGAGACACGGCTCGCATTCACTGGTTTCCATGCGTGAAAACCAAGATGACCAGTACTCCAACCTAGAGGACGGTAAGATCCTAGCCCTTGGCAATCCGGAGCAACCTAAAGCGTTCTTGGATGCATCGTATGCTACCACGTTGAAAGAGATGCTATATATTCAGCTCCACGGATGAAAGATCACCTCCTTAGCAAATTAAATCCAACGGAACAGAACGCAAGACAACTTCTTCAAACAAAGACTACCAAAGAGGCAAGCTACGAGGCAAGAATCAGAGATCGATTTCGATGGTCATTTGCTCGTCGAACGATTAAAAAGCAGACTAACGACTAGCTGATAGAACGCTCACGCTTACTGTCGCTTCGTATCGCGCCGCACTGCTAAATAAAAGCGCAATGACCATGTCACCTCGTGTGGTGACGAAATGTTTGCAATCCAAATGCCCACCTCAGCGAACACACAGACCATCAAAAATTCCGAGTACTTCACAACAACTATTTTTCAAGATTTATTATCCAAACGGGCTTAAGCAAAGAGAGAATGTTGCTACAGCCAAATATACGGTAGGTGCAAACAAACTAAGTGTGCTCCTGTCAATCGGAATGGTTTTTAACCAATAATATGTTACCACAGTCACAAGGAATTTCAGTGGCCCACAAACAATGGCCGCACCTACAGAAACATATAATCAAGCTTAAAGAGAATGTCAATTGCAGTTACCAAAACTTTCGTATTTACAAGATAATGTTCAGCGTATGATGAATAAATTGTTGGACGAACTGGAAAGAAGCGAAGCTTAGAACGCCCTGTGACAGGTGTTGATACCATAATTGATGCCACTCAACATTGTTTTTATTTTAGTATCACTGACTGCATTTCACCGAAGGAATAGTCGGTAGGTCATGCACTATAGGTAAATAACAAAGGCGGTTATTTCTGTTCTTCAACCGAAGTTATTGCTTGGTAAGCACTGCTAGCTTACCTGTCAGGCACGCGGGCTTCATTGTAAATGATTCTTTTTTCAAGAAACATAGAGATCTGATGGTCCTACTTTAAGTCAAAGACTGGTAGAGGTGCAAATTTTGTGTTATCTAATAAGAAGCAACTCCGTAAATATTGCTTAGCTTATACCGTTCTAATGTAGGTAACTACCAAGCAAATGCAGTTCAACCATGGCATCATGAAAAGTAGTTAAAGAATCTGCCAAAATTTAATAAAGAAAAGATAAACATTGCATTTGCTCAAGCTCATTTGCCATTTTTGTTCACCATTCTAAACATCTTATTCTCATTCATCTGCATTAATGGACAAAGTGATTTTCGAACATTTCTCTTCTATTGAACTTATGAGCACACCTTTCCATTACGTAAAGCGTCTCGGCGTTTTTGGTCTTAAGAGGTATCCTGGTGGACGCACATTATTGATTTGTTTGAAAAAGCCAGACGGCTGTCTATTTACTTCCGTAAGAATCAAACACATATTGTTTTACCTGCTTCGCGATATCAAGAGCAATATTCTTTATTTGTGTGCTCACCAAATGTTATATCCCGATTCCCTATATATACTAAAATATCTCTCGTTGAAATTTTTGTTCGCAGCAATCAGCCGACAATTCAGATAAGTCAGTTGGCCATCCGGACAAGAACCAGATGGAGGTTCCACACTATTAGGGCTAATCGGTGGGGCGCATCCTTCGGTCCTCTGCGAGGATCGAACCCATGACTGCTAGTGGCTCATGTCAACTAACCCGCAGCTTATGCAACGTTGCCATAGAAGACGGTATCCGACCATCACGAATTGTTAGCTAAATACGATATACCCGTACTCACCCTCTACTGCCTTGCAGGTATCTGTTATGCAGATGACAGCCGTTGGCCTTTCGTCGTCAGGACTTCAAGGTTACGGCAGCTGTGAATCGACATAGCATTTTATAGATTTCGTAAGTGCGAATTTGTATTAATTATATGTGGAAGGATTTTGGTGAATGTTTTGTTCGTCACAAGCAGCAGCCAATGCAAATAAGAAACTGTCTATCTTTAAAAGTACCAGATGGCAGTTTCGCCTTATTTGCGCTCAAAAACGTTGCGCATCCTTCGTTCTTCTGCCATGATCGAGCTAATGACTGCTAGTGGCTCTTGCCAATACGCATGCATTATGCAACTGCAAAATGGAGGACAGTATCCGACCATCATGAATTGTTATCTGAATGCGATATAGCCCGAACCATCATCCACTGCCATGAAGGCGCCTGCCATGCAGATGACAGCGGTTGGCCTTCCGGCGTCAGGACCTTCCGGATACGGCGGCTATGAATCGTCATAGCATTTCGCGCAATCCGTATGGACGAATTTGTATTAATTATGAGTTTAAGTATTTTGGTGAGCATTTTTGTTCTTCGCATTCAGCCGACCATTCAGATAAGTCTACTAGCCATTCGCAAAAGCACCATACGGCCGATTCGCCATATTACTTGTGCACATCTGTCCGTCATCTGCAAAGATCGAACACGTGGCTGCCGGTGGCTCTTGCCAACCAGCCCGCAGCTTATTTAACTGCGCCATGGTGGACGGTATCCGACCATTACGAATTGTTAGCTAAATGCGATATAGCCCGAAGCTGTTTAAGCTCAATGCATTTAGGTAAGAAATCATGAGTATCGGATACCCTTCTTCTTGGCTCAGGTGCATAAAAAGCGGGCTAGTTGGCCAATCCACTACCAGTCATGTGTTCGTTCCTCAGAGATATCCTAAGGATGCGCACAACTAATGAGCTTCAACTGGGTGAATCCGCACTCTGGTGCTTTTCCGTATAGCTAGATGACGTATGTGAACTATCGGCTGATTACGACAAACAAAAATACTCACCAAAATTCTTCCACATATAAGTAATACAAATTCGCCCATACGGATTCCACAAAATGCTATGTCGGTTAGTAGCTGCTGTAACCGAGAAGTCCTGACATCGGAAGGTCAACTGCTGTCATCTGCATGGCAGGCGCCTGCATGGCAGTGAAGGATGTGTCGAGCTATATCCCAGTTCGCGAACAATTCGTTCTGGTTTGATGCATTCTTGCACGGCGCAGTTGCATTAGCTGCTGGATAGTTGGCAACGGTCACTAGCAGTCATGGGTTCGATCCTCGCAGAGGAATAAATGTTACGCACCACTGATGAACCCCAGTAAGGCGAAAAGGCCGTCTGGTGCTTTTCGGATAGCTAGTTTACGTATATTATCTGTCGGCTGATTGTGCGAACATAAATACTCACCAAAATCCTTCCACACATAAGTAATCCCTTGTTGAGTGTTTGGTCATAAATTATATTTTCGCAAGTTTTGCATTTTTGTATAAGATTCCATAGCACACCCCTCAGCCCATGCAGTATGTTTCAGAATCACCGCGTCTTTTATTTTCCATGACTATGGCGAGCCACTTTAATGTGTATGAAACTTGTCCGTCGGTATTCCGGTCTTCCAAGTTTGCTTTATTCTAGGTTTGAGTATTGTTGCTTTAGTTTGAAGTAAAGCAATTTCTCACTCACCCTTGATATTCCTGTGCATGTGCACGTGGCAGGAAACTTGATAGAAATCAAAATTGTTTCTGTCCTCTTTGGGTTATACAAGCGGTGTGTAGTAAATCTTTGTAATGTAGGTTCAACAATAAAGTTTTTAGAAACACATGTATGTCTTAGGAATTAATTTCACCACCCTTCTAACGGAAGTGGGCTCCCGAGTTGTGGGGGGTCATAAAACTTTTGTCGTTTGAATGAAATCAATGCGCGACCAATGGACACCTACGTGCACAATGCTTCCTGAATTAGCCTTGCGCATGTCTCTTTGGTGTAAGGCTCAGTTGGAGGAGTAGCTGGTGGGAGAATCCTGCCAATTATTCACGTCTGTCGGATTGTTATTTGCAGACTGGATTAAAGGACTTCATTGTTATCTGGTTACAAATTGTCACTGCTAATAATGTCGGCACTATTGTTTATCTTGAAAGTAAAACAATTGCAAACACTTAGATCCCTTTAGTAATTTGCATAATGCCTTAAGATGACGAACACTGGCAGATGTAAGCACTTCGTATTTCTCTTCAGTGCCAACACAATAACATGTAAATATGGAAGACGACAGGTAGGTTGAGACCGGAAAACTTTAGAACAAGGTAGAGGGGCAGGTGTAACACCCCTACACCCAGGTCAGCCGTAGGCACACGAACAGCTGTTTCTGCACACAGAGCGCGGGTTTGATACGGCTTATCGCGACTGCCCCCGCAAAATAAGGAAACGAGCGTTAGCAGGTATTAACAAGATAACAAGTTCTCTAGACTGAGGAAGTTATGCGCTTCATTTTCCGCATATTTTCAAAATCTCCCTTAAATGGTAGCTCGAAGTAAATCTTTCTTTTAGACACTCTCAAAATATGCTTTTCATGCACCCCCACCTGACTATTTTTGTCGATGAATCTACTTAGATTGCTATTATTCAACAGAGTATCGTCGAGGGAGTTTATCTCATAATCTAAATTGTCGGTAGTGCATATTTTCCTTGCATGGTTGAATAGCGCCTTGACTATGGTCCGGTTGTACGGCATTGGGATTGGAAGTGGAAATTAGAATTAAAATTGGAAACCGCTGTTCTCAGTGCATAGTATTAAGCTGTTCCTTAATAATTCGATTGACATTGAAAGCGTAAACGCGGAGCACTCCTCCATTTCACACACGCAATCAACTGTTTAATTGTTTAAAATCTATTTTACATCCAATGTGGACATGAATTTATCGGATAGGTTAAACGCATCTAAAGCCTCTGTATGTTCAAAGGAGTCTTCAGACGGTGTGGGATAGTCTGTTGTCTTAAAGGCGCAAGAACGTCCGCTAGCCAACGAGCCAACTTATGCTGTGCCGAGGTTACCATTGACAAGATTGTTCTATGCAGTATACCACATTTATGGGCTTTCTTCAAACCGTATATCTGAGGTATGTTGGATCCTCCCGGTTTTAGGTTGTTTTATACCACATAATCAATTTCACGGTGTAAGCGGAGCACGTTTAGGTGTTCCGTGATGCGTCTTTTCACTTCACTAACATCCTATGTTCTTGTAAGGAATTTAAATTTGCTAGCATCACTCAGTAAATCTTGTAATTTCTGGGGGTATTTTTCCTTGCACACATTGACGGCTCCTTAGCATTTGTCTGGCTTAAGTACAATTACCACCATGACCTTTAGCTCTCGTAGTGCACAAAGGTGATGGCTTGTTAGCAAACACATCTTACGCACTGGCGTGATTGTGAACTCATGGGCAATATCAGTTAGTTTGTTCCTAAACCATGTTGACTTATCTGGACTAAACGCTTGTAATTCTGTTAACTGTTCGTAAAAGTTTTCAAACGGTTCCTCTATGAAAAGCGGTTAAGCTTACCAGGTGGGACTTTGTAAGCCATTCCGAGCGATGTTGCTTCCAGTTGTAAGGCATCATAGTGAACATTTGACATGTTTAAAACCTACATATTGGGGTCAAGATAAGCAGGCTCCTCCCGGTTGCCAGCTAGTGAATTCTACCACCGGACTTTATATTTTTTATTTGTACCATCAAGAGTAAATTTACAAAAGTTAGTAAACACAATCATGTAACACAATGATAAGCCAACCATTATACACATGAGGCGGGAATGCGTCTCGAGTAGCACAGTGAGTCGGGTCCGAGCAGTCTCCAATTGGGCAGAGGCAATGCGCCGGAGATGTCCATTGGATGGCTTTAGCTTATTTTTAGGCAATACCTTCAAATTGACTGTGGATATTGAAGCACGGTTATACAGTTTGAGAGAACAGATATTTCCGAACAACAGCAAGAGGTTTCCACTTCAGACCAACAATACGGCGTAATTGCCTGACGAAATCAAGTGGAATTCGTCTTTTGAGAAATTTAAAACAATTAGATACCTTAAGTGATTTGCGTAATGCCGAAAAAGGACAAAAACTGGCAGATATCAACATTTCGTATTCTCTTCAGTGTCAACAAAATAACATGAAAATTTAATGTTGATATATATAGCTATTAATATATAATATGTATAACGTATTCCGTTCTCACCCTGCCCGTTGTCATATATATTTTCATGTTACGGTTTTGACACTGAAGGGACAATTCGAAAAGTTTTCATCTGTCCGTGTTCGTTTTCTAACGGCATTATAATATACTTGTCTTAACTGTATATGCGATAAAGACATTCCCATACAAATGTTGTATAACTTGTTTCTTATGGCTTAAGCAATGGAAATCATCAATAAACTACTATATATCAAAATAACGTATGGTGTTTTTACTAAACTCGTGGATGCTGCACAATGAAGTTGGTACATACAAATCATAGTTTAGTAAACTTTCAACATGCATGATTAGCATTGGCTATTGGTGTAGAAAACATTCCAGTCATGCGTAAAGATATTCCAAAATACCAGTTCTGCGTTCGATTCTCAAATTTATGATCGCAGCTTTTCACCTCAGTTTGCCAAAATGGTCGCAAAATATCTGCCTTTTAAGTGGTAGGAAGGATTAGGTGATGGCGGTTTTTGCGCGTTTCTAAAATATTTTTACAAGCCTTGCTCCTGATGACGTTTAGCTGTATTGCGTATCCGTTTGCAGTCTTAAACCTCCGTCAGCTCTTGGAAAGCCATTGATTGAAGTTAGAAACGGTGATCTGTGTTGATGTGCGAAGGGCATCATAAACGCTTATCTAATTGGTGACAATCTATACCCGATTATTTTTAAATAAAATAAATAAATTTGTATATTTACCGACGGACGGTACACGGTCCCTTAAGTTGGAGCGATCATGTGTATAGTGAACACGTTTCATAACATTAAATAAAAGTTTACTAATAGCATTTCGGATCATGATTACTTTTCCTTGAGTCCTAGACCCGCGCAACTCATATGTAAAATTTGCGGATGTTTGTATCGTCAGGAGTAGATAATAAACGAAGGGACTATTAGGCTGCAAAGGCACAGGATTTGGTATGGTATGTAATGACATGTAGTGGGTAAGCTAGCTGTAAGCTATTATCAAATGTTTTTTATACCAACTTCTGTCAGTGTTTCTAGTGTTTGCTGTGAGTCAAATATCTTCAGAGCATTTGATATAGTGAGGAAGGTCTGAAGGAGATTTCAAAAGGTGACATGGCTTGTACACATGCGTATCTGTAGGGGTAGTTTGTTCCACAAATAAGTGTATCTCACTAAGAAGAAATTCGATCGAATTTTATGACTTGAAAGGTTTGTACGTATCAAGTAGACGCCATTACGTGTGGGGTAGACTGCAGTCTTCCGCAGTTCAAGTGCGGTGCTGTCTGCGTAAATTCGTTGGTTTATAATGTTGTAGAAGAGAACGAGGTTGTTTTTTAAGCGTCTCAGCCAAAGTGGATCCGGCTGCAGTCTTCGACAGCGATCATAATAAGTCAGGTTTGAGCGGCGTCCCATGAGCAGTTTGGTAAATGATCGTTGGACATTTTCTAGAGCCGTTCTGTCTTTCTTTCTCAATTGGCTGTGAAGGATAGTACAATACTCCAGAGTCGGTCGTACGATTGACTTGAATGATTCAAGTCGTACTTCAGGTAGGGAGAAAGTTCTGGTGATATATCCGCATAGCTTCCTCGCTTTCGCAACCTGATAAAGAACATGTTCGGAGAAATTGAAAGAGTTGGAGTACCTAATTCCTAAGTCCCGAACTGACTCAGACGTTGGGATCACGTTTCCGGCAAGTATAATGGAGCCTTCTGGGATGCGGCATCTGTACCCAAGTACTTGGGATTTCACTGCGGAGAACTTCATTAATAAGCGCTCACTAGCAATATTTAGTGCGGATAGGTCTTCACAGATGTTTCTCAAACACATATGTAGTTGGTCCGGATGAAATGAGTAAACCAGTTTGACATCATCTGCAAACAGAAATGGATGTCCATGTTTGATTGGGTCACATACATTGTTTACATAGATTAAGAAAAGTAGCGGTCCGAGCACACTTCCCTGGAAGACAGCGCTGGTTATTGACTTCGGTGTAGAATGTTGCTGACCGATTTTAACGACCTGAGTTCGACCGTTTAGGTATGAGTCGAACCAGTTAAGCAGCGGATTTCCAATTCCTTATGACTCTAGAGCAGACAGCAGTGGCTGGTGTGGCACGCGGTCGAAAGCCTTTTGCATGTCCAACAGAATTATGATAATTGCCATTCCTCTGTCAATCATAGTCGTGATGTGATCGAGAAATTGTAGCTGGCATGTAACGCAGGAGCGTCTTGAGAGAAAGCCGTGCTGTGAAGGGTTGATCAAATCCAGTCTTGTTAGATATTGGACGATGTTCTTCTTGACTATTCGCTCTAGGGCTTTGGAAGCAGCAGAGGTGTGATTTATTCGGCGGTAGCTCGACATTTGATTTATCGGTCCACCCTTGTGCTTAGGCATTATAATGGATTGCTTCCATTGAGCTGGAAAGCAACCGGTAGTGAGTGAAAGTGTGAAAATGTTTAGTAACAATAGTGCGAGGTTTTTTCCTCCGAGTTTTATATCAGTTGGGGAGATGCCATCTGGACCTGGATGAGTTGATGGTTTTATGGCTGCGATGGCACTTTTCACATCTCTTAACGTCACAGGGATAATGCAGTATAGTTCGGTCGTTCTTTTTGGAAGTGGAGGATGAAATAGCTGAATGTTGGGGACAAAAGAGGAGGCAAAACTAGAGTTCATGGCTTCGCATATACAGGAGATATCGCGCGTTATTGAACCATCATCTAGAACCAACGTTTCAATTTCCTGAAGTGGTTTAGGGTTTCTTCTTTTGAGTAGTTGCATCAATGCACGTACTTTCTCAGGATTTCTGAGTACCCGGCTTTCTTCTTTGGTTTTGACTGTTAGGGTTAGACGTTGTAAATATAGTAAGTTCTCGTGTATTTGTAGCAATGTTGCGAGGCTGTTGTTCCTGCTGTATAGCGATTTGAGTTTCTTTAGTTTTATTTTGGCTTTGGATAGAAGCTTGAGTTCACCCCTATGTTCATGGGTATTTCTCCTTACAGTAGGTGCTAGTAGATCCACAACAAGGGCAATGCTGTTTATAAACTCATTTGTAGCCGCAGTAGGGTTGTGGGTTAGGAATGACGTATTCCAATTCATGGTACCGATAAGTTCATTAAATGCGTTCCAGTCCACACGATGGAGGTTACGAATGGGTTTTAGCATTTTACTTGGTCGTTTAGGTAAATCAATAGTCATATCACAAAACACCGTGTTGTGATCACAGCCAGGCAGTGGATTATCAATGAATGTATAAACGTTCGCGATTCCCAACGTGAATACAAGGTCTAAGGTAGTAGCACTTCTAGTTGGCTCTCTAACATGCTGAGTCCAGCCATTGAAGTGGATACATGCGATAATTTCCTCAATCTCTGCCGTGTTTCTGAGTGTAGGCAGCGTCCAGTTAACATGTGGTAGGTTGAAATATCCACACATAATTTTGGATTTGTATGTGGTGCTGGAAGCAACATTGATCATATCGATTAGCTTTTGGGTTGCAAATTGTGTAGCTCGGGGCGGCCGATAGATACAACCTACTGAAAGATTAATAGATGGGATCACTAGCCATAGTGTATCTTCTAAGTCAATGACCACAGGTTGATCTGCAGGAATGACAGTCAGGTTATTTCGAAGATATATGACACAGCCACCACCACGTTTGTGCGGGCGATCCTTGCGGAAAAGCTTATAGCCTAGGATGTTAAGCTGAGAATCACTAATTTCCGACGTGCACCAAGTTTCAGTGATAAAAACAATATCGGGGGATCTCATAAACATAATTGTTGAAAGTATATCTAATTTAGGCAAAAGGGAACGTAGGTTAATGACAACAGCTTTGAAAGACATTGTTAACATGGAGTGAAAGTGGTGGGTAATGTTTGTTTCATCGTCATTGTATCTGAGAATTGTGTGTTGTGAGGTAGCTGAGGCACACTGAGCTCCAGATCGTACTGGATTGAATGAAGTACATACTCTAATAGTTTGATTAATCTCTGGTTCATAATCGTACGTGATAGGGACAGGATTAGTGGGGGAGGAACTGGTGGTGTGCGATAGTCTGAAAAAGGATTGACATCCGTAGTATACAGGGGTGGGGGGATGCTGAAGTCGACGAACTTATTTTGCTTCGGTTTGTATTGTTGCAACTTGAGTAATACAGCGAGTGGTGGTGGGTGAATTTTGACTTGAGGTAGATAGGGGTTGCACCCTCTTAACTGTAAGTCCTTGTGGCCCACCAACTTTTTGTTTGCTAATTCGGTGTCGCATACATAAGGACTTTGCCAGCTTGAGGTCCCGGGATTTGGAAACGTAGTCAGAGGCATTGTGGGTAGGTACTGGGCCGGCTCTCTGCAGCTTATCCCGACAACAGTGTCGGTTTTGTATGTATAGGCTTGAGGACGTATACTTTTTCTCAGTTGGCCTAGCTGCACATCCCTGCGCTCTGGTGATGGTTGCTCCAGACTTAATGAGCTTTGAGTGTTTATGGGAGGACAGAAAGAAAGACTGGCAGGGCTCTTTCCGTGGTTTTGGCAGGACAAAAGAAACAAACTCCCACAGTAACCACAGAAAAACAAAGAATAAACACGGCCAAAGAAATAAAAAAGTCACAAGAACAAAAAAGACAATAAAGTCGCACGAAACAAAAACATATAAAAGCTAACAAAAAACCTTCCCGTGACAAACCCCCAAAGTGGGCACAAAATGGCCAAAACCGAGACCCCGAACAGCGAAAAGAAACGAATAGCATACTCCCGATCCCCGCCCCTGAAAAGGTAAAGACCCACGTAGACCAAGCCAAGAAATCATCAGCCCCACATTAGAATGACACCACCAATAAAGCCGACGTCGCCACGATAACACGACCTGCATTTAAGAAAGAACTTAATAGTCGAGCCAAAGCACGAACAGACAGACTAGTGACGAGACTCACCGTCCCCAACGAGACTCACTAATAGTTAAACAGAACAGACAGGAGGCCCACACATCCATACCACGCATATCCTACCTTGTCAGGAAGGCAGACAACAAGCAAAATACGTACTAAGAAAAACGAACGGACAAGGAACTCACCACACGCGCCCCGAGCCCCCCTCCTCCCAACACGCTCGTCTCCGTTAAACCACGACCAACACAGAAGGGACCTCCCGTGAACCGACAACCAAGCCACCTCCCCCCCCCCCCCCGCCCCGCGCCGCCGCCCCCCCCCGCGCAACCTCCCCCCCCCCCCGCGCCCCCCCAACGCACCCCACCAAAATTCTACCACCCCCACCCCTCCGCCTCCCCCGCGACCCCCCCGCCACCCCCCTGAATCCCCCCCCTTCCCACTCCCGCCGCCCCTGCCTACAACCCAGCCCGCCAGACCCCCACCCCCCGGCCCCACCCTGCCCCAAACTCAGCCCACCACTGGGACCACGCCCCCCAAAGTCCCTATCCACCCCGCTCCCCGCCCCCCCACCCCACCCCCCGGCCCCTCCTCCGGCCCCCCCCTCCCCCCAGCCACCCCCGTAACATATATCCCCGCCCCGCCCTCCCGAGGCGCGCCTGGCCCCGCCTCCCGCTACACCTCCATTCCCTCCCCACCGCTCACCCCTCCCCCCCCCCCCCCCCCTCGGGTTGGTTATCGTTCGGGCGTTGTTGGGGTTTGGGCCACTCGCCCCCCCCCCCTTCCCCCCCCTGCCCCCGCCGCTCCCGCCGCGTCTTCTCCGCCTCCTCCCCCCCGCCCCCGCCGCCCATCCTCCCCGCCCGCCCCCCCACCCCCTCGCCCTTCTACGCCTTCGGTCTCGGTTTGGTTCGGAGGATAACCTATAGCCATTAGTTACATTCGGGTCGGATTGAGTTTTATTTTTCGGGCTGCCAACGTTACAGTCTGCTTTTTTGTCTCGCTCACGATAGGTCTCAGGTACAGTTACTGTAAACTGTTGTAAGGGCTCGCAGTTTGGAGAAGGGACAGGGGAGTTGAGTGTGTGGTCAGCAGGTGTCTGCGTCGTTGTATTTTCAGTGTTGTTGGTAGTTTTAGTTTTGGACACATCACTACTGCTATTTGAGATTCTTTCATCAGGCCGCTGAATACTGAGATGTCCAGCATCGCCTATATTAGACGACGCGGTTGACTTGTCAAGGTCGACATTTCTGATGATAGCGTCAGTACTGGCTTCGTTAGTAGGAACATGGGGCATGTGATGGGTGGAGGGATTTTGTTTCACTGCTAATCGTCTTTGAAGAGGCGTTTAATCGTGTTTGATAATAATATTTTTAAAATTAGTTTGTGCAGCAACTAGTCTTTTACTGCGTACGAATTTAGATGCGCTCCTATCGTCTGGAAACTGTAAGAGTATCGGACATGTGGTCATGTTTTCCTTTTTCCTCAGTCTGAGGCACTGACAAGAGACTCCATCCATATTGCATGCTTTTAAGAGGGTATTTGTTACCCTGTCGATGTTCGGTTTATCAGGCACGTTAAAAATGATAACGTTATGCGATCTACGGAGGCGTTCTTGCGTTTCGGATGTAACTGAGTCTAGTAAGGAAGCAGCTGTGCTCAAACGGTCCAGTGTAACAGTTTCTGAGCCTCTAAGCAGTTCACAGAATGATAGGACTTGTTCATGGCATGTGCTGAATTCATGAAGCTTGCATTTCAGCGTGGATACTTCATCCTCATGGGCTATAATCCGGTCTGTCGTGTCAGTCGGAATTATGGTAGTAAAGTTGGAGTGGTTTGCAACTACATCTACTTTTTTTGGGATTTATATGATGGACATCCCTTTTTTACAGTAACATCGGGTGGGTTTCTATCCGTGCTATTAGAGGGTTTTATAGTCTTTTCTGTTTTCAACTTCAGCCTGAGGAGGGCGCTTCTCGTTTTCACATTACTAACAGGCATTTCTAGTGGGTACTCGGAAGAATGTTATGGTGCTGAGTGTAGGTCTAATAAGTGTTGAATAGAAATACAATTGCAGGGGACGAGAAAAAATTTTGGTGCAGTTTTTACTACTATAAGTATTCTAAGTGGTGCAAACCAACGGTTTAAATTCCGGGTGGTTTTCGCTGATGGGGCAGTTCTGATTTTTCTCTGTCACCTGCACGGTTTGTTCGTTAGTCTTGTTGTTCGTCTATGTGCAATGGTCTATGGAGTACGCTCCCGGGCGCGGTGGTAGATGACAATCTGA